>JAOWBW010001246.1:182566-381220 GCA_026119855.1 Campanula takesimana
ATGTGGGCGGCCGCCCAAAATTGGGCGTGCGGCCGCACATCTATCTGAAGGTTTTTCTTCTTGGAACAGAGCATTTTGGGCGGCCGCACAGCCCTGTTTGGGCGACCGCCCAGTTATCTGAAAAGTTTAGAGTTTTTTCAAAACTAAAGGATTTAGAGTCAATCTTAGTCTAGTTTTTGGGGAGTGTCCTAAGTACTTAGATGATTGTTGTGGATCACTAAAGTTGGTAGAATAGGTTCCTTTGTGACACAAGTGTTGTGAAATGTGAGTAATTTTTAAGTGAGCATTGTTGACATTTTTGTAATGTGTTGAATGGTTCATCTTCTTGATGTGTTTGGCATGGTTCCCTACATTGGAATCATTGTCCCTGATTGTTGTTTAAGCAAGTATTTCTATTGGGTGCTTTCGTGTAAAGTCCAGCTGGTACTTTTGTGTGTGTTGGGCAGTGATAGGGATTATAATGGTCTCACGAGCCAAGTACATTATAAGGCTCCTATCATTGGTTTCCCATTTTTAACCCCCTTCCTTAGGCCAAAGGTTGGGCACTTTGGTTTATGACTTTGTGTCATTTTCCCCCCTTGTTGTTTTTGTTGTTTTGGTTCCGGAACCCGTCTCAGCTCTTCGATGCTGCTCAGTTGATGCCTCTCAGATGGCTATTGTTTGTTTGAGAACCTTGGCTCAGTATCCACGTATGAGTGTTTATTTCCGTCTTATGTGTTGCATGATGAGTTGGTCGTTATTCCAACCGGTATGGGACGGTTGGCGATAGGAGCCTCTCATGTTATATGCTATGTGTTATACGCTTATTTGTTAATATTGTTTCTTTATGATCATCATATTAGCATGTAATGTAGTTGCATTTTAGTAATTACTGAGATTTATTCTCACCCCTTATTTGTTTACCGTTTTAGATAAGAAGGAGTCCAGGGAATAGGTCACAGCACAGGAGGACTTGGTAAAGAGATATTTGGTAAGAATTTTGGGAAGTGCTGTGTATAAAGGATACATTATGTAATGTAATACCTTTAGGGTAGTGTACCCGTGACTCAGTTATTGTATCATCTCTTTTAGTAGGTGTTCGTGTTTGTAAATTTTATAAGTAAAGTTTGTTATAGCCAAGTGGCTAAGTACTCATTTGAGAAAGTTTGTTTTGTGACTTAAAGTCATGTTTTGGTAACGTGTTGGTTGTGTGAACCTTTTTATGAAAATATATTTCGAAAAATTTTCTTAGAGTTGCTTTACGACGTCTTCCTCACGTGTCCCGGGCGTGGGGCCAAGTAGACCACGGGTCGGGGCGCGACAGTTGGTATCAGAGCTAGGTTGTTAGATGTCTACTAGAATGACTAAATGACCTAGGAGGGTAGTTGTGTATAGGGTAAGTAACGTTGAGAGTTTTATGCAGGTACTTATTGAAAATGGTTGGCACCGAAGGGAATCAGGCAGGGCCTTCAGGGTCGGGTAACGCTAGAGAAGAGGTTCGAGCACTGTTCCAGGTATGTTTGAAGCTGTCATGAAAATCATTGACGATATAGAGGAGCATAAAACCAAGATTGAAACCTCAGATGTGACAAAACGTGGAGAACAGGTAAAACCGCAACCCCAGCGTGGAGATAGTAGAGAATATCAAGGAACACCTTCGCAAGCTAGGGCATCTTTTCAAGGTCCGCATAAATAGAGGAACTCGAAGTAAACGAGTATGTAACTACTGTCAAAGGATGGGACATTTAGAAGAAAAATGTTGGAAAAAGCAGGCAAATTTTTGAGTTGTGGTCAGTTGGGTCACTTTCAGAAAAGTTGCTTTAGATTTAAGAATCAGTTATCGGGAAGTGCGCTGGGTCATCTCGGGGCCAAAAGAGGATGCTTCAGGAAAGGTTAAGGTGCAAGATCGTGTTTCTTCTCAATCAACAACAGATTTCAGATTCTTCTAATGTGACTGGAGGTATAATTTCTATGTCTAGTTTGAGAGCACACACACTTATAGACCCTGGCTCTTCGCATACTTGTGTGTTGTGCATTGTGCTTCTTGATTGCATGAGTCTTCTGAGTCTTTACCTTATGTGTTAGATGTGTCTTCCTAAGGGGGAGTGTTAGATGACCGATAAAGTGTCGTATACTTGTGATGTGCGTATTCATGGCGGTGTTTTATTTGCCGGTTTAGTGATGTTGTCATCACAAGATTTTGATGTTATGGTGGTGGAATTTTATATGCTAGTGTGTTTTAGTTAAGCATGGTATATATATGTGTTTAGCTTTCATGCTATTTAGGCATTAAGAAAATTTGTAAATTGTTGTTGCAGCTTGTGCCTGGTAGTTGGTTTATGGAGTTAGTAGTGAAAAATTTGCATTTAATTGAAAGATATCTTTTCCTTGTGAGATTTTAAATTTATTTCCCTTGAGTGGTACTTGTTCTTGAGGAGAACCTGGGTGATCTTGAGTGGTTGGGTGCTATGTTTGAGCAACATCAGAGATCAGTCAATTGTTTAGTGGTTGATTTGAAGTGATTATCATTTGTTGAGAATTTTAGTTGAGTATATTTCAAAGATGGCTTTTATATCGGGTATGGACATCATGAATGGTGGTTATATAGTTTGAATTCTCATCTGCTTCAGTGGTATTGTTGGATACGTTGAATTGTATAAGTAATCCTAGTCTGTTTCTTTGAGAGCGGTAGCAGTTTGTAAAATCAGGGCAGAATGTCATCATGTTAGAGTATATATTATTTTGAGGAAAGTTTCAACTCAGGCATAGGGTTGAGGTTTATTGATGGATTTCTAAGGTAGCTACACTGTTAACTACATAGCACAGAAAGATGCACTATCTCGATGGATTGGTAAGAGTGAACGAGTTTAATTGTTGCGAGTGTTAATTGATGAATCGAGAGTTGATGACAACTTCATTATTGATATTGCTTAATGGATTTAACTAGTACTACAGTTATCTAGAGGATATGATTAGTGTTACTAATTTCTAGTGGATATGTCAAGCTTACCCTTATAGTGGATTTGATAAATTCATTATTCATAGAGATGCCTTAAAGAGTGATTGAGATGTTCATTTCTTCAGGATGGTACGGTAACAATGTGTGCTTTGAGAAGATTGATTCCTTATCAACAAAATTATCCTACCCATAATTGAGATTTATTGCGATTATACATCCATTGCATTAGTGATGACTTTGATGGAGTTAGATTTAAGTGTTTACCATATTATATCATTGGGAAAGGTATTGTGTTAGAGATTCATTGACTTATAGTCCATGGGTGATAAACTAAATGGGGATTGTTAGAGGAATTAACACTTTGGAGTCTTCGTGAGTTGAGACATGGTGTGACCTTGCGATTGTGAAAGCTTTAAATTTCTACTCTTTTGAATAATATCAACTATCAAAAATTACTCGTGGAATGAATAATGACAGACAATAAGATTTTGTTCGTGGCTAGTGATGGAATTTTAACTTCTATAGCAGAGTATGTAGTCAACACTTAGTGGAATTAAACATGTATACAGAGTTCAACTATAGATACTTGAAGGGATACACAAGACCAATTTAATTATGAATCCAAGTAGAAGTAGAGTATTGAGATAAATTCGAGGAGTTACCTTTAATTGTTTGATGCGAGGAATTCTAAGTATTCAACTAAGTCCTTGAGTTGTGAATAATCTGGAAGTAATTTATCAGTTGTCAGTTATTTGTTCAGAGATAGTTCGATTTCATGGGATGTCTACGAGCATGGTAATAGATATGGGTTCCTTATTTACATCTTGAATTTGGCAAGCATTTAAGAAGGCTGGGTTCGGAATTGAGACTTAGTATGACTTTTACCCTCAGTCAGATGGTCAGTTAGAAATACCATTCAGATTCTTGAGAACTTGTTTAGTTGATTCTAAGAATTCGAGGGATATACCTTTACTTCTCGTGGAATTGTTTAATATGTCAGTTCTTTTGAGATTTTGGAAAGAGCTAGAGGTTGAGTTTACGTCTTGTGTTACTTCCTTCTCTCGACGAGGTTGATAATGAGTTCCATGTGTTGATGCCACGCAATTGTATTTATGATTCTTCTCCGATATGTCTAAAATTTTAGAGGATATTGAACTCAGTATGGAGTTTCGGGATTGAAATGAAAGGAAGTATCCTGGGTTGTTTGAGGGTTGAGGTAAACAATCCTAAAATTCGGGTCGAATTTTCTTTAAGGGGAGTGAGTGTAACGACCCCAAAATCCTTTTATTTATTTTATAATTATTTTATATTTTGAGAATTTTAAATTTAAAATTATGTGTGCATTTTATTTGTTGCATCATCTTATAGGAATTTGCACATTTTATTTGATTATTTGTGTTAGTTAAAATGTTAGTAGTAAAGTTTATTTGGGGAGTTAAGTTGTTAGTGGGAATTATGGGGCCTTTAGTGAAAGTGGGAGTTGAGGGGTTTAATTGATAAAACTAGAACTTGGGTGATTTAATTGTGAATTTGGGATAAAACTTGTGATCATGACCTCTTCATTTCCCCCTTCTCTCTGCGCATACCCCTCCCTTCACCATTTCTTCCCCAATACTTTTCTCACCTCCATTGTTGTAGAAGAAGCTAAGGTAAGAATTGGTTTTGTTAATTTTCCTTCTTTTAATTTACTACTCCATTTTCAAATCTAATTATATATAAATGTTCAGGGAGTTGAATAGATCATATCTACCGAACAATATATTTTTCTTGACTTATTTCCGAAAAATAGGTAAGTTACTAATCCCCCCTTTAAATGTTAAAATGGTCATGAGTATGCTATATATGCTTTATATGTTATAAAATAATGTTTTGGGTATACTTTTATATACTTGTAATTTTGGGACGAGGGAGTAGTAAACTGGTTATAGACTTGTTATTTGTGGGAAATGGTATAGTAGTTTTGATTTGGGGGAGTATGAGAGGATGCAACATTAGATATGCTTTATATATTATACTCCTATTTGTGGGACGGTAAAAATAATATCTTTAGTTAAATGTTAAATAAATGTATTATAAAATTATACTATTACTTATGGGACGGGGAAGAAGTGAAAGTATTCTAAATTGGGTATATTAGTATATTAAAAAATTATAATGATACTTATGAAACGGAGGGAGTAGTAATAATTTGTTGCATGTGGGAAATGTTAATACAAATGGGTATTGTAGTATTGTGAAAAGTATAGTAATGTTGTTGTACCTAATAAAATGGATATAAACATGTTATATATGTCTAGTAGGTTGTGAAATAATGTTTTGGTATGTTTTAATTATATTTTTGTAATTTTGGGACATAAGGAGTAGTAAGAACTTGTTACCTAGCTTGTTATTGTTATGAATGCTATAGAGTTGGTGTTAGTATTGTTCTTAGGCTGAGTTTTTAGCTTTGGTGAAAGTTGCAAAGTTAGGGTTTGCAAGTATTGGTAATTTTTGGGTTGTAAAGAAAGGAGTGAGTTTTTGGTAAAGTTTTGGTCTGCCAGGTGATGTGGGCGGCCGCCCAAAATTGGGCGTGCGGCCGCACATCTATCTGAAGGTTTTTTTTCTTCTTGGAACAGAGCATTTTGGGCGGCCGCACAGCCCTGTTTGGGCGACCGCCCAGTTATCTGAAAAGTTTAGAGTTTTTCAAACTAAAGGATTTAGAGGTCAATCTTAGTCTAGTTTTTGGGGAGTGTCCTAAAGTACTTAGATGATTGTTGTGGATCACTAAAGTGTAGAATAGGTTCCTTTGTGAACACAAGTGTTGTGAATGTGAGTAATTGATTAAGTGAGCATTGTTGAACATTTTGTAATGTGTTGAATGTTCATCTTCTTGATGTGTTTGGCATGGTTCCCTACATTGGAATCATTGTCCCTGATTGTTGTTTAAGCAAGTATTTCTATTTGGTGCTTGCGTGTAAAGTCCAGCTGGTACTTTTGTTGTGTGTTGGGCAGTGATAGGGATTATAATGGTCTCACGAGCCAAGTACATTATAAGGCTCCTATCATTGGTTTCCCATTTTTAACCCCCTTCCTTAGGCAAAGGTTGGGCACTTTGGGTTATGACTTTGTGTCATTTTCCCCCCGTTGTTGTTGTTGTTGTTTGGTTCCGGAACCGTCTCAGCTCTTCGATGCTGCTCAGTTGATGCCTCTCAGATGGCTATTGTTTGGTTTGAGAACCTTGGCTCAGTATCCACGTATGAGTGTTTATTTCCGTCTTATGTGTTGCATGATGAGTTGGTCGTTATTTCCAACCGGTATGGGACGGTTGGCGATAGGGAGCCTCTCATGTTATATGCTATGTGTTATACGCTTATTTGTTAATATTGTTTCTTTATGATCATCATATTAGCATGTAATGTAGTTGCATTTTAGTAACTTACTGAGATTTATTCTCACCCCTTATTTGTTTACCGTTTTAGATAAGAAGGAGTCCAGGGAATAGTCACAGCCCAGGAAGGACGTTTGTAAAGAGATATTTGGTAAATTTTGGGAAGTGATGTGTATAAAGGATACATTATGTAAATGTAATACCTTTAGGGTAGTGTACCCGTGACTCAGTTATTTGTATCATCTCTTTTAGTAGGTGTTCGTGTTTGTAAATTTTATAAGTAAAGTTTGTTATAGCCAAGTGGCTAAGTACTCATTTGAGAAAGTTTGTTTTGTGACTTAAAGTCATGTTTTGGTAACGTGTTGGTTGTGTGAACCTTTTTATGAAAATATATTTCGAAAAATTTTCTTAGAGTTGCTTTACGACGTCTTCCTCACGTGTCCCGGGCGTGGGGCCAAGTAGGACCACGGGTCGGGGCGCGACAATACGCACGGTACGACAAGAAGCTTTAAGAATCAATAACAGATAAGATGGATTCTAACTTCCTTAGAGCGCGCGTAATCGCAAAATTTCTCAGTAAACTACGGCATTTTTGGGAGGTGTGTCCTCAGCATCGCAGGATCCGGTAACCAGTAACGCCGATTGTTTAGAGCTCGCGCGGTGTTGCGCCAAATAACTTTCTCAAATAGGAAGGGTTTAAGGACGTTCCCAGCCTTCCACTATAATCTTTAGGGTTTAAGGACGTTCAAAGCCTCCAATTATAGGTTGATTTTAGTTATTTAATGATTTTATGACGGTTTCCTTAATCCGCCTTCGGGTTTATAGATGTATCCGACCTCCAATCATAATTTTAGGGTCTAAGGACGTTCCCAGCCTTTTAATTATAGATTGTTTTGGTAGTTCTTGCGGTCTTTCGGACAAAATAACTTTCTCAAATAGGAAGGTTTTAGGACTTTCCCACCTTCCACTATAATCTTTAGGGTTTAAGGAAGTTCCCAGCCTCCAATTATAGGTTGATTTTAGTTATTTAAGGATTTTATGATGGTTTCCTTAATTCGCCTTCGGGTTTATGGATGTATCCGACCTCCAATCATAATTTTAGGGTTTAAGGACGTTCCAGCCTTTAATTTATAGATTGTTTTGGTAGTTTACTTGAACTGCGTAATATAGGAGTTATTGTGGATGACGAGGATGCAGCCTTGCAACTTTTAGTATCTTTACCTATGTCTTATGAACATTATGTCGATTCGTGCATAAACCGTAAAAATGGGATCTCTCTAGAGGAAGTGAAAACTTCTCTCAAGACAAGGGAATTGCGCCGAAAGGCGAGTGGGAATGAGTCAGGTACCCAGTCATCAGGTTTGGTTCCTAGTGGCAGTAACAGGTTTCTAGTGGGAAGAAGAACAATAAAGGTAATTCTTCACACAAGAAGGTCCAAAGCCTGGGGATATTTGTAATTTCTGCAAAGAGAAGGGGCATTGGAAATTCGATTGTCCCAGAAAGAAGCGAGGCGAGGCACCAGTCAGAGCAGAGGCCATGGTGGCCAAGGGTAGCGGTTCAGATGAGGATTATGCTCTAGTCACATCAGAATTAGCACACGCATCTGATGCGTGGATTCTTGATTCAGGAGCTTCTTACCATATCAGTCCGAGGAGAGAATGGTTTACTGATTACAGGCAGGTGGATGGCGGTGATATAAGCATGGCCAATAGTGCAGTTTGCAAGGTTTTCGGTATTGGTTCGATCAAGCTCAGAACTCATGATGGTAGGTTTGTCACTTTGAACGAGGTTCGACACGTTCCATTATGACAAAGAATCTGATTTCTCTTAGTCAGTTAGACAGCAAAGGGTTCAGCTTCAAAGGTAAAGGTGGAGCAGTAAGTGTATGTAACGGTTCAGAAGTGGTTCTGAGAGGCCTTAAGCGGGGCTCCTTGTATTTCCTCCAAGGAAGGACGCTTACAGGGTCAGCTATGGTAGCATCATCAGAAGTGAACGAGGGAGATATGTCTAAGCTGTGGCACATCAGGCTCGGGCACATGAGCATTCGAGGGATGCAAGAGTTGGCCAAGAGGGATCTTCTATGTGGCCATAAGATCGATGATCTTAAATTTTGTGAGCATTGCGTGCTAGGGAAGATGAAGCATAATAGTTTTCCTAAGGGCATACATAACACAAAAGGCGTTCTAGACTACATCCATGCAGATTGTTGGGGGCCTTCTCGTCAGGAATCTCTAAGGGGGCACAGGTATTTCTTGTCTATCGTTGATGACTATTCGAGGATGACTTGGGTGATCATCATGAAGCACAAGAATGAGGCTCTAAGAAATTTCATGGACTGGAAGACGGTAGTGGAGAACCAGACAGAGAAGAAGATCAAGAAGCTTCGAACAGATAATGGTTTGGAGTTCTACAGCACTGAGTTCGATTCATTTTGCAGGGAGGTAGGGATTTCTAGACATCTCACCATCAGAGGCACGGCACAGCAGAATGGTGTAGCAGAGCGGATGAATCAGACATTGCTTGAGAGGGCGAGGTGCATGCTCTCCAATGCAGGGTTGTCTAAAGGGTTTTGGGCAGAAGCGGTTAGTACAGCATGTTACTTGATTAATCGTGGACCTCACGCCGGTATTGGCCTCAGAGTACCCCAAGAGGTATGGACTGGTAAACCTGTTGATTATTCTATTTTAAGATCTTTTGGGTGTACTGCTTATTATCATGTAGATGATGGGAAGTTAGAACCTAGAGCTAGAAAGGGAGTATTCATGGGGTATGGGGACGGTGTCAAGGGATACCGTATATGGTCTCCATCAGAAAATAGGGTAATTATTAGTAGGAACGTCGTTTTTGATGAGAATTCTGTTATTAACCCTATTATGAGATCTACGATTGTTTCGAGTGTTAGCGGTGTTGATAAACAGGGGGAGCAACAAGATACTGAAGAGTTAGTTGTCCCACAGTCAGATATTGATCAAGATCCACCGACAGAGACAGAGACTGAAGCACCAGAAAGTTCAAGTTCAGTTCCCGAAGAACATGGGTTAGCACAAGGAAGGTGTAGAAGAGCTAATTTTGAGAAGCCTCCGGAGAGGTATGGATTTGAAGACATGGTGTCTTATGCACTACAGGTTGCTGAGGAAGTGGAGCCCGATGTTACGGAGCCTTCTACTTTCAAGGAAGCAGTTACATGTTCAGAGTCATCTCAATGGTATGCGTCTATGGGTGATGAGATGGAGTCTCTTCACAAGAATCAGACTTGGGAGTTGACCAAAAGGACAGAAGGTAGAAAGATTGTGACTTGCAAGTGGATCTTCAAGAAAAAGGAAGGTATGTCACCGGTAGATGGGGTTAAGTATAAAGCTCGCGTTGTTGCAAGGGGTTTCACACAGAGAGAAGGGGTGCACTACAATGAGATCTTCTCACCAGTGGTCAGACACACTTCTATCAGAGTGTTGCTAGCAATAGTAGCACAAAGGGATTTGGAGCTTGAGCAACTAGACATCAAGACAGCTTTCTTGCATGGAGAGTTGGAGGAAGAGATATACATGACACAGCCGGAAGGATTCCAAGTTCCTGGTAAGGAAGATCAATTTTGTAGGTTGAAGAAGTCCTTGTATGGACTTAAGCAGTTGCCTAGGCAGTGGTACAAAAGGTTTGACAGCTATATGACAGAGATCGAATACACGAGGAGCCCGTATGATTGTTGTGTGTATCACAATAAGTTGGTAGATGGGTCGTATATCTATTTGGTACTCTATTTAGATGATATGTTGATAGCAGCAGTCAAGAAGTCAGAGATTCAGAAGCTGAAAGGCTTATTGTCCGCAGAGTTGAGATAAAGGATTTGGGTAGCGCGAAGAAATTCTGGGTGTGGAGATTTATAGAGATAGATCCAAACGAAAACTGTTCTTATCCTATAAAGGTTACATCAAGAAAGTTTTAGAGAGGTTTGGTATGTCAACAGCTAAGGCTATAGATACTCCGAGTGCAGCGAATGCACGGTTGTCAGTTGCGTTTGGGCCCAAGTCAGTTGAGGAGAAAAAGTATATGGCTCGAGTACCCTATGCTAGTGCAGTTGGTAGTTTGATGTATGCTATGGTGTGCACTAGGCTGGATCTTGCACAGGCAGTTAGTGTTGTTAGTCGGTTCATGGGTAATCCGGGAAGGAACATTGGCAGGCTGTGAAGAGGATCTTTAGGTATCTTAGAGGTACCAATGATGTCGGTATTTTATATGGAGGTGGAGCAGAGTGTGCAGCAGAGGGGTTCTCAGATTCGGACTACTCGGGTGATATTGATACAAGAAGATCTATGACCGGATATGTATTCACGCTTGGTGGGTCAGTTGTCAGTTGGAAGGCTACATTGCATGCGACAGTGACGTTGTCTACAACAGAAGCAGAATACATGGCATTGACAGAAGCCGCTAAGGAAGGAATATGGTTGAAGGGATTGATTAGCGATCTTGGGATACATCAGGATCAGGCTATTATTTATTGCGATAGTTTGAGCGCGATTTGTTTAGCCAAGGATCAAGTTCATCATGAGAGGACCAAGCACATTGATGTCATATATCATTTCCTAAGGGATGAGAAACGGGTAAAGGTGAAGAAGGTAGGGACGGCGGACAACCCTGCAGATATGTTCACGAAACCCGTGATGGGGAGCAAGTTCCAACATTGTTTGGACTTGCTTAATTTTCGCAGCTATTAGATAGCAGAAGAGGTGAGGGGGGGAGGAAAGATTTGTTACTTGGGAGATTCAAAGTCAAGGTGGAGATTTGTTAAGTTTAATGCCTTTGAAATTGGGGACGCCTAATTTAGTGGGTTAAATTAACAAGTTCATAATTCTGGGATAGAAGGAGTAAAGGTTTTTAGCTAAGGCTTGAAGCCTAGGCCATAAAAACAGAAACTTATGCAATTAACGCAAAGAAAAAAAAAAGGATCAGCTTGGTTGTTGTTTTTTGAGTGTGCGCGTTGGGGCCAGAGAGAGTCCTAATTTGGTCATTGATTGGCAGCAAGAGTCCAAGTTGGAATATGACACTAGTACTCCTTATAGTAGTGTCTGAATTATTTTAGGTGAGTTATATGGGTATACGAATTATATACTCCCTCTGTTCAAATTTAATTCAGTTCAGAAGTTTTGCTCAGTTTTTACACAGAATAGAGAGATCAATAATTCTAGATCTAGGGTTTGCACAGTCAGGAATTTTGTGATCAAATTTCATGCAAAGTAGATTAGTGTGATCTTGTGTAATTGTTTCTCCAGTGATAATAATATTCTCTCCCCTCCCCATGGATGTAGCCAAGTTGGTGAACCACGTAAATCTGTGTTCTTGTGATTGCTTTCTTTTTCCATCAAGTCTTGTTCAATTGCTCTAACACAACCCTTTGTCTAACAATTTATACCGAAGGGACAATCATCAAGAATTCATGAAGGGAGTATTATAGGTTGTAGAAAATGCGTTATCTTGGGTAAGGATTAAAACAACCCTAAGAATCGAACCGACCGGTCTCAAGGAGTGTCCTATTGACTAGTATGTATGCATGAGGTTGATGCAAGGCTTACGGGTAAAACTCCCCATGAACACAGTCTAGGAGCATGTCACGGAGTGGGTACACCATCTTTGGAGAGACCGGCAAGGGCCATTCGTTAGAATAGGGGTGCTGACTGACATCCATCCTCCGATTGGGACCCGGGTTTATAGGGTATGTAGTGAAATTATTCTACATGTGTGCACGTGTGTGAGAGTCAAAAACATGAAATGGCCGGGCCAAGTGGCTGCCTATATTTCCCTCTTGTGGAGGAACTCAGACCGTCGTAGTTCACACATAAAGCAAAGCAAGGAATAAAACCAATTAGCAAGTACTCCTGCGAAACAAAGGTTAACTTTACAATACACGGGGAGTTTCTTCATCGTTAGGAAGATCCTAAGACTCACAAATAGATGGGGGAACAGATCTGGAACCCTGCATACGTGTTTGAATCGAATGAAATTCTTTTTTCAAACCAGAGAACCAGATCAGTCGGACAGAACTGAGATATCTCGTACGAGACAACGATCCCTCGTACGAGACAACGATCCCTCGTACGAGACAATGATCCCTCGTACGAGGCATCCCAGTCTGGGAACAGATTACAGTACAGAATGCAGAATTTCAAGAATAACAATGATGATTTTAACACAAGTCTAACCCTCTTATGATGATCTTCCCCAGCGGAGTCGCCACTGTGAGCGCGCGCTCCCCCTGCCTCGTGCTTCGAGTTGTAAGGACTTGATTATTGCTCGATTGTTGTGAGTCGCCACCATGTTAATGAACACGGACCGTGAGATTCTTGAGTTCTGGGGCTAAGTTATGGATTGGAAAGGTCAAGGAGCACCCAATCCACCCGATCTAGGATCGGTCTTGCTTACGAAATCATCATCATCATTATTAAGATTATGCATTCGTGTACAAAAGAATAAAATAAGCAAATAAATAATTTCTTATTTATTTGGGATGTTGGATCATGTGCTTCGAGACCATCTCCATGGAGTGGAGAGGCTCTAGGCTGATCCTTTAAGGAATCACACTACTTCAAAGACAAAGAAGAGGATGAGAAGGTAGAAAACAGGGAGTTTTACCTAAGCGTTCTTCGAGAATCCTATGGATGGCCTTGACTAAAGGCCTTTATGATCCAATGAACTTGACTTGAATGGTGTTATCGAAGGTTTTAATTTCGTGGGTGAGAGAGTGAGGCTGATTATGAGGACCTCTTTGATCAGATTTGGAGTGGTTTTGGGTGAATGACCATTCTAGAGATTTTTCAGTTCAAGAACCTCTATATTTATAGGAGTTTCTTGACCTAGGGATTAAGCCAAGGAGGTAAGTTTGGAAGGGAATCAAAGACTTGATTTCCAAGGAGGTAATTTTTGACTCTAGGATCGCTCATTAGGTTTTTCCCGGATTGCTTAAGTGTTTGTCAAGAAACGGGGTTGAGATCAACAAGGAAACTGACTGAAACCCGTCTGTCAAGGAGATATCTCATACGAGACATCAATGTCTCGTATGAGACATCCTTATGTTGGAATCACATTTATCCCCTCTGCAGTAGTTTTGATGTTCGTTTTGCCCCTGACTACCCATCATTGTGATACATTTGGGGTCTACCCTTCATCTCGACCTACTTTGGTCAAAACCTTATCAGCTTTGACCTCATAGGTCTACCCTTTGACCCCCTAGGTAAAATTTATCCACCTATGACCTCTTAGGTCAACCTTTGACCCCCTAGGTCAACGTTATCAACCTTTGACCTCTTATGTCAACCTCATCCGCCTTTGACCTCTTAGGTCAACCTTTGACCTCCTAGGTCAACTTTATTAACCTTTGACCCCTTAGGTCAACCTTATCACCTTTGACCTCTTAGTACAACCTTTGACCCCCTAGGTCAACCTTATCACCTTTGACCTCTTAGGTCAACCTTTGACCCCCTAGGTCAACCTAATCACCTCTTGACCCCTTAGGTCGACCTTATCACCTTTGAACTCCTAGGTCAACCTCATCAACTTTGACCTCTTAGGTCAACCTTTGACCCCCTAGGTCAACCTTATCAACCTTCGGCCCTGTGAATACCCCTTTCCGAAAATGCGGGCGATGCACGGGAAGTCTTTCTTTTATTTATCTTTATTTATCTTTTCTGTGCGATTAGGATATTCAAGTTGACATTTAAATTATTATGAGTCGCCACGTTGTTTTTATCGAGCTAAAACATTGAGAAAAGCTAACAGAGAGGGTTCGGGGGTCAAGTTACGACAAGAGAAGAATATCAAGTTATCACTCCTATCGCCCGATAGATCGGACTTTCTATCATGATGAATGTGTTAGTAGTGTGTTAGTGATTGAGACCGGATCCGAAGATTGCCTACATTCCTCTCGTGATGAGAAGCTCAGGTTGACGTAGATCGCACATAATCGGAATAGAGAGAAGAAGCGGGATCATGCATAATGAAGGGGGAGGAGAAAGAATCATACAAAATGATCACATCCTAGAATAATGATTATACCATTGATAAGATAAATGTGTAGTCATCATATTCATCCTTGGAGAATTACTGATCATGGGAGTAATTACCTAAAGTTTAGGGTTTAGAAGTAGTTCCTAGATCTCGTTGATCATCATCGGCTATGAATTATAAGTAGGGATTAAAACATTAGATCTAGCATGTTCAATCTAACATAGTAATAAGAACATCATGAAACATGTATGGAATAACATATAAGCATGAAGATTGTTACCCTAGATATAGAGCATATTGTGAATTCTAGTAAGAACATGAAGAACACGTTATGAATCATATGAATATAGATGTATAAACATATTGAAACTAGCATAAATCAGATCTAAACTAAGAAAACATGTAGAATTCTCACCAATCTTGACAAGAACGAAGTCGAATCTCTTGCGCGGATTCGCCAGAACTTCGGGATTGCTAGAAAGGCTTAGAGAGAGAGTTCTGTCAGCAGTTTAGACTGTGGAACTCGGGGGAGAGAATTGTGTCAAAATTATGAACTGAGGTCACCTATTTATAGGAAAAGTTGACTGAAGGAAGTGGCCGCCCAGCCGAAAGAGTGGCCGCCCGGCGGATCCCAGCGGATTGGCTCGATTCCCGAGGTTCTGATCAATCTCGACTCTGAGAACTCCTAGATAACGTCTATCTTTGATCCCTCATCCATCAGTCGAGAATATCTTCTTATCTGGTCTTTTCGGGAAATTCTGGATAAGTCCTGCACAGCTCGTAAATACCTGGGAGGTCCCTGTGAGTTCTAGAATGCCTAATAACTCATTTTCTGGTTGGGTACTAACAGTAGCCCCTCGGCGACGTTTCTTGCAAGGCATGGAGGGTCGTCGATTTAAGAAAGGAACTGATCTAAAACATGAGTTCCAAATCGGGAGAGGAGTGAAAGAAAAGGTGACCAGGTTGGTCAAGTGGCTGAACCTAAATCAGGCTACCTACGTATCCAAGTGGAATCAAGCCAATCGTAGTTCAAAAAATGGGGGAGAAAGAAACGAGACATCGTCTTTCGCTGGGGATAGACAAACATTCCTCAGACAATAAAGTCACGTGGACCCTACTGGGAAAAAGGAAAAAGAAACGAGACGTCGTCTTTCCGCTTGAGATCGACAAACATTCGTGAAGCAATAAAGTCGTTGCAGATGGACTATATTGGGGAAAGGAGGAAAGGCCATACGCACGGTATGACAAGAAGCTTTAAGAATCAATAACAGATAAGGATGGATTCTAACTTCCTTAGAGCGCGCGTAATCGCAAAATTTCTCAGTAAACTACGGCATTTTTGGGAGGTGTAGTCCTCAGCATCGCAGGATCCGGTAACCAGTAACGCCGATTGTTTAGAGCTCGCGCGGTGTTGCGCCAAATAACTTTCTCAAATAGGAAGGGTTTAAGGACGTTCCCAGCCTTCCACTATAATCTTTAGGGTTTAAGGACGTTCCCAGCCTCCAATTATAGGTTGATTTTTGTTATTTAAGGATTTTATGACGGTTTCCTTAATCCGCCTTCGGGTTTATAGATGTATCCGAGCTCCAATCATAATTTTAGGGTCTAAGGACGTTCCCAGCCTTTTAATTATAGATTGTTTTGGTAGTTCTTGCGGTCTTTCGGACAAAATAACTTTCTCAAATAGGAAGGGTTTAAGGACGTTCCCAGCCTTCCACTATAATCTTTAGGGTTTAAGGACGTTCCCATCCTCCAATTATAGGTTGATTTTAGTTAGTTAAGGATTTTATGATGGTTTCCTTAATTCGCCTTCGGGTTTATGGATGTATCCGACCTCCAATCATAATTTTAGGGTTTAAGGACGTTCCCAGCCTTTTAATTATAGATTGTTTTGGTTGTTTACGCGGTCTTCCGGACCAAATAACTTTCTCAAATAGGAAGTGTTTAAGGACATTCCTAGCCTTCCACTCTAATCTTTAGGGTTTAAGGACGTTCCCAGCCTCTAATTATAGGTTGATTTTAGTTATTTAAGGATTTTATGATGCTTTCCTTAATCTACCTTCGGGTTTATGGATGTATCCGACCTCCAATCATAATTTTAAGGTTTAAGGACGTTCCCAGCCTTTTAATTATAGATTGTTTTGGTAGTTTTCGCGGTCTTCTGGACCAAATAACTTTCTCAAATAGGAAGGGTTTAATGACATTCCCAGCCTTCTACTATAATCTTTAGGGTTTAAGGATGTTCCCAGCCTTTTAATTGTAGATTGGTTTGATAGTTTTCGCGGTCTTCCGGACCAATTTCATTAAGCTTGGTAATTTACGCGGTCTTCCGGACCAGTTTTGTAATTTACGCAGTCTTCCAGACCAATTTTAGTAAGTTTTGGTAATTTACGCGGTCTTCCAGACCAATTTTAGTGAGATTTGGTGATTTACGCGGTCTTTCGAACCAGTTTGGTAATTTACACGGTCTTCCGGACCAAATTTAGGTTAATTTTTGGTTAAGTTTGGCTAAGGATGCCAATTTTGGATTAAAAAATAAACCGAGGAGCCAAATTGTAAAAAATTTCACTGGAGGAATAACTGGCCGCGTGGCCAGTCCTTCTGATTGGCTGGACTTCATTGACGAGGATCGCTGATGGGCGTGCGAGATGGAGAGCTGAGATCATGCCACATCGCTTGGAGACACTGGCCGCGCGGCTAGTCCCTTCGCTGGACAGACCCTGCAAACAGCTGCCGGCTGTTGCTTTCCTCTCCACTTTTTCTTTCCTTCTTTGTCGATTCTTGAGAGAAAAAGATAGATTGTGAGATTCTTTTGCTATTATCGAGATGGATCTTGAGTACATTTTCAGCATGGGGCAACCGTATGAACAAGGTGGCGGTGCGGGACCACAATTTAAGCAAGGTGAGGGCACGGGGCCTCAATTTGAACAAGGTGAAGACGCGAGACAGCACCAACAACGGGCAAGGATGGCTTCTCGAAAATTCTGTCCCGATGAATGGCATTTCACGGTGGGACAACACTTCGACTTATACGTGGGCACCGACAGACATTGGTCCGGAGGGAGACTGATGGAGACGAAGGAGGTACCGATCTCGATTTTTATTATCTTTGGGTATTTTATGTCTTTTACTTCATACTTGTTGTATTACTTTAAAACTGCGTTAAATTAAATTAATTGTTCGTGATTATTTAATTTTCTGGGATTGTTGATTATTTTGGGGACGGCAAATATGTGCGAAAGTAAATAAAATAAAGCACGCACGTATACTTTAATTTATAGCACATAATTTATATTGCTAGTTGGGTAACATACCTTTGCTGTGTTTACCTGCAGAGGATGAAATCTCGTGGGTCCATGAGGGTGGTGGCAGAGATGTGGCAGAGGTTACCGCCGGGTAGTGCGGTGAAGGAGAGGATCCGGGCTCTAGGCTTCGGTCCATTTTTTGATGCTGTACGGGCTGTAGAGGGGACCCAGAAGGTGATGGGTCTGGTTGAGGTGATGAGGGAGTATTGGTGGGACACTACCCACACGTTCCATTTTAGTTGGGGAGAGGTGACCATTACTCCCACCGACTTTGCTGCTATTACGGGGCTCATATTTACGGACGTGGAGCTGCCTTTTGATGAGTCTTTGTCTGCGGACCCACACCGTCAGGTGGATTTGATCGGGATGCCATTGGGTAAGGGTGTGAAGGGAAACGGGTACGAGGCGGGTCGTCTGAGGACCTTGGTGGAGGAGGCTATCCGGGATTATGTTGAGGGCATCAGCAATACAGACTGCCTGGTGCGGGCTATCCTATGGTACAGCTTGTCACAGACTCTGTTCCCGAGTGCTGGGACTTTTTGTCAGTTTTCTCTGCTGGGTGCTCTAGCTGATTTGGAGCAGGCGATTCATGTTTCTTGGGGCGGAGCCGGGCTGGCGGAGATGTACAGGGCCTTGGATGTCTGCTCGAGGTTGTTGGTGTTGGTGCCCTAGGCACGTTTAATAAACGTTGTAATTGTTATCATTTATTTCATATCAATAAAGAGATGTTTTGATTATTATTGTTGTTCATGTTTACTTATAATAATCTCCGTTCCTAGTACTTGTTTGGTATTAGTATAAAGGCTGAATGATCATGGGATGATCATGTTAGATTTATGGGTACTTGTTTAGTACTGGACATGACCCGCTTTATGAGATCTATATCATGGTCAATGTCATATATATATATATATATATATATATATATATATATATATATATATATATATATATATATATATCTCATATTAGTTATATCATTTGAATCCTTAGACATGTAGTTATTATAGTCTCCCACTTGATGAACATTATGTTTGACATATTCAAACCCTACCTTTAACCGGGTAGTTATAAAGGGTATGATTGGCATAATCGGATTCATGTAAGGAAGAATAATAACCTATGATGGATTTGTCCCTCTTCGGAGAGATGTCAAGCTTAGGCCTCTCGTAGGAATGATGTTGATGAAAATGTTCGGCCGGACTCAAATGAATTGATTGGATCAATGTCATTTGGATTATCAACATATTCGGAATCGAGAAAGTATTGAACAAAGACAAGTTGACTTGTTGACCATGACTTGTGTTCAAGGACATCGTGGACAAAAAGATTATGAAAGATTCTAAAGGAATGCGAACTTGTATCTAGTTATCCTATTTGGGTAGGTATGACGGTTTTCTAGAACCTAATCATATCTTATGGTTTCATGTTTGAACCCATTCCCAACTTAGTATAATCCTAGAGGGTCACACACAATAGAATGAATCTTAAAATGACTATATTGGAATATTGGGTCGAAGGACCATTTGAGGATTTAAGGAAATTAGAGGAAGAAAAGTGGAATAAAGGAGGTCCGGTCGGACCAGGCAATAGACCCGGGCGGATCATGATAGGTCCGGTCGGACCTTATGCTGTACCCGGCCGGACCAGTCGGTTTCGGGAGGAACTTTGCTTAATCTGTTTTCTTGCGGGTTTAGACATAAGTTACCTATTTGGAATAGGTCTAACTTGTATATAAACAGCTCTAATTCGACCTAAATAAGTACCTATGTTTTGTGCAAGTTTTCCAAAGAGTTTTGAGAGAATTATTTTATTCTAAGATATCCTAGATTGAGGAACAAAATTATACACAAATAATATTCCATATAGTTCACATTAATTGTGAAAACGCGTTTCACAATTTTGGTCTAGCAGCCAAGATCAAGAAGATACTTGATATTCGTTCGTGGTGTGGATACCGCTAGAGCGTGAAGCTCATCATCTTCAAAGTTCGTGTTCTTACTTGTTCGTGATCAAGCTTCGATTTCTCCACCAAGATCAAAGGCTAAAATCAAAGTCATCAAGGGTTAGTTTTCTAGTAATCATATTGTATGTATTTGATATAATCATATGAACGGATCTATGGTTTTGGGTTTCATTAAAATTTTAAATGCTATTTTCCGTTGCACATGTTACTCCGAAACCCAACAGTGGTATCAGAGCCCCGTTCATGTTGACTATTTCAATACTAGATCATGTTGTGTGTATATAAATTGCTTGTTTATATGCCTAGCATGATATGAATATTGGAATATTTGGTTTATGTGTTATATGATTTTATGTGGTTTATTGTTTTATAAACATTAATCGCAAGATTCAATCGCAATAAAAATTATGTTGGATTTTAAAATTGTTTGGGTTATCAATTTCTGATTGGATCAAAGTTTTGATAATCGGGGAAAAACAATTTTGAGACAAAAATCTAGAATTTTTCGAGGAGGTCCGACCGGACCAGTGATAGTACCCGGCCGGACCTGCTGGTCTGGAGCGGGTATTGGGAAATTGGTTTGGATGCAGATCTCGGGGTTTGATTTTTCCTATTTGTTTTGATCTGGTGATTCTGAGATTGGATCTGTGGTTGGATGGCTAATCTACGTTCATCGAGATTGTGTTTCCCAAACTTGATCGCAATCAAAGTTTCAAAGATAAAACGAAGTTAGAATTATGAAGAGTTCATAATTGCTAAAATTGAGAAACAAAGTTCTTGATTCAAAGATTGGAGATCCATATGGAATTGTGGATGCAATTGGCCTACGTTCATCGAGACCATCTATTGCTTAGTTTCGGCCACATGGACTACTTTCTTGGTTTCTTGAATTAGTGCGGGATTGTGGTTGCCAATGGCTTAGTTCGACCGCACTTCTTGTTGTCTTGATTTGGAGAAAATAACCAAAGTTGAAATAGTCTCATCCTCATAATTATAGAGAAACTAATGACACATAAATATTATGCTTAAATTAATGATTATTAATTTAGTAGCTAAACTTGATGTGTAACATGTTTATATTATGTGCTCATAAATGTGTAATATGCTATATGTGATAAAACTTCAAAGAAACTTTTAAGTTCTTTTTGCCATGCCATGATTAAAACACTTGTTAGTATAAGAATGATTTCAATGTAGTTTTCGTCTCCGCGAGGTGCATTGACTTTATTTATGTATGCGCAAGATAGATAATGTGGGCACGCCCATGCGAGGCACATTAACTATGCGTTTAAAATGGTTGAACTTAATTAGGCGTCAAAACAGTTTTTGGCCTAGGCAAAGATGAGATTAAACATGCTTTTTGAAATTGGATTTCTTAAAGAATCTCAGAAAATGATCTAAGAGTCATATGGGATATGATTGACATGATCGTCTAGCTAATTAGTTTAATTTTGTGTAATCCGCCTCCGCGGACTTGAAATTAAATTAAAGTTGGATTTTAGCCCATGTAAATTATATTATATATTAGATGTATAAGAAGGTTGTATAATTTAGTGGGAGTATTTTTTTGGAAAAATACATTGTTTATTTCTTTAATGAAAAATTGGTACTTATTAAATTTTAAAAATTCTCCATAATTGTAGATAATGACTACTAACACTCAATCAATTTTGTTGCGATCGATCCTTGAAAAGGATAAGCTCCAAGAGAATGGTACGAACTTTATGGATTGGATCCGTAGTCTAAGGATTGTTCTTAGGCAAGAAGATAAGTTGTACATTCTCGATGGGCCATTTCCTGCTGAACCAGAACCTACTGCCCCTAGGGCAGAAAGAGACAGTTACAAGAAACATCGTAATGATTCTAGAGATGTAAGTTGTCTCATGCTTGCTACTATGTGCTCAAAACTCTAACAAAGTTTGGAACATTTGGAAGCCTATGAGATAGGCGTGGAGTTAAGAGCCATGTTTCAAGAGCAAGCTAGGCAAGAGATGTACAAGACCATTGTTGCATTCACTTCTTGCAAAATGAGTGAAGGGCAACAAGTGAGTCCTCACATGCTTAAAATGAAAGGCTATGTAGAGCATCTTGGGAAACTTGGCTATCCAATCCCATTGGAGCTAGCCACGGATCTCATTCTTAATTCATTGCCTAAATGTTATAATCAATTTGTGATGAATTATAACATGCATGGAATGGATAAGAATCTCTCCGAGTTGCATGGTATGCTTAAAACTGTGGAGAGGAAGATTGTGGAGAAAGGTTCTTCTGTGCTCATGGTTCAAGATGAGAAGAAGGCTAGTGCCAAAGGAAAGGGTAAGAAAGTTGTCAAACCCAAGATAAGCAAGGCAAAGGTTGCCAAGGCTCCAAAGGCAAAACCCAATTCACAAAAGGATGCAATCTATTTCCATTTTCAAGAAATTGGTCATTGGAAACGTAATTGCAAGGCTTTTAAGGAAGAGCAAAAGAAGAAGAAGAGTAGTGGGACTGCGTCGACTTCAGGTAACTATACGATAGATATTCTCCTTTCTACCACTTATTCCTGGGTATTGGATACCGGATGTGGTTATCACATTTGTTTAAATGAGCAGGGACTAAAGAATAGGAGACTGCTTAAAGAGGACGAAGTGGACCTACGCGTGGGGAATGGAGCAAGAGTTGCTGCATTAGCCGTAGGGAATTATGAAGTCACTTTACCTTCTGGTTTAATACTTGTTTTGAACAATTGCTATTATGTACCAGATTTAAGTAGAAATATTATTTCAATTTCTTGTTTGGATAATGAAGGTTTTAAGTTTCTTATTGAGAATAAGAGATTTTCTATTTATTTAAATGATGTGCTTTATGGTATTGCTAATTCATTTAATGGCCTTTATGTCTTGAATGTCAAGAATGAAAATAATGACAATGTCTATCATGTAAATAAGAAATCTAAACCTAATGATGTAAATCATACTTATTTGTGGCATTGCCGTATTGGTCATATTAATGAGAAGCGTATCTCAAAACTCCATGGGGACGGCCTTTTGGATTCATGTGACCTTGAGTCATATGATACTTGCCAATCGTGTCTTCTTGGAAAAATGACTAAGACACCAAGCTAGGAGAAAGGGCAAGCGACTTATTGGGGTTGATACATTCCGATGAATGTGGCCCATTAAGTAGCAATGCTAGGGGAGGGTTTCAATACTTCATAACCTTCACTGATGATTATAGTAGATTTGGGTATGTTTACCTAATGAAACATAAAAGTGAAGCATTTGAAATATTTAGAATATTTCAAAATGAAGTAGAAAAACAACTTGGCAAAAGTATTAAAGCACTTTGATCAGATCGAGGTGGAGAATAATTGAGCCATGAATTTGATGATCATCTTAAGAATTGTGGAATAATTTCACAATTGACTCCACCCGGAACACCACAATGGAATGGTGTGTCTGAGAGGAGGAATCGGACTTTGTTAGACATGGTTCGATCAATGATGAGTCAAGTTGATCTTCCTTTATCCTTTTGGGGTTATGCTCTAGAGACTGCTGCTTTCACACTAAATCGTGTTCCAAGCAAATCGGTTCAAAAGACTCCATATGAGATGTGGAGTGGAAAGAAAACTTGTTTGTCTTTCATGAGGATTTGGGGTTGCGAAGCTTTTGTCAAAAGACTTGTCTCCGACAAGCTAGCACACAAATCTGACAAATGTATTTTCGTGGGATATCCTAAGGAAACTAGAGGATATTACTTTTACAACCGAGAGGACAACAATGTGTTTGTTGCCCGAACTGGTGTCTTTCTAGAGAAACAGTTTCTCTCCAAAGAAATCAGTGGGAGTAAAATAAATCTTGAAGAAATTCGAGACCCAGAAAATGACATTGAACTAGTGGAACAAGAACAAGAACCACAAGAAGTTGTGGAACCTGTTCAAAATACACAAGTAACTCACAGATCTGGTAGGTTACGATCCGAGCCCGAGAGATATGGGTTTCTCGTAACGGATAGTAATGAGGTGGAAATCATTGATAATGATGAACTGACCACTTACCAAGAGGCGATGTCTTCTCCTGATTCGAAGAAATGGCTTGGAGCCATGGAATCCGAATTACAATCCATGCAAGATAATCAAGTTTGGAACTTGATTGATGCGCCCGAAGGTGTAAAAACCATATGATGCAAATGGGTCTTCAAGAAGAAGACTGACATGGATGGGAAGGTGCATACTTACAAAGCTAGACTTGTAGCGAAAGGCTATAGGCAAGTTCATGGTATTGACTATGATGAAACCTTTTCGCCCGTAGCAATGATCAAGTCTATAAGAATTTTGCTTGCCATTGCCGCATATCATGACTATTAAATATGGCAAATGGATGTCAAAACCGCTTTCCTAAATGGAAAACTACAAGAGGATGTGTATATGACACAACTAGAAGGTTTTGAACAAGATTCTAAGGTATCCAAATTACAGATATCCATCTATGGATTGAAGCAAGCTTCTAGGAGTTGGAATCTCCGTTTTGATGAATCGGTCAAAGATTTTGGCTTCATCAAGAACGAAGATGAACCTTGTGCATACAAGAAGATTAGTGGAAGCATAGTGCTATTCCTTATTTTATATGTGGATGACATATTACTCATTGGAAACGACATTCCTACACTTCAGTCTGTAAAGACTTGGTTAGGAAAGTGCTTCCCAATGAAAGATATGGGTGAAGCCGCATATATACTTTGCATTAAGATCTACATAGATAGATCAACGAAGCTAATTGGTTTAACCCAAAGTACATACATTGACAAGGTCATTATAAGATTCCGCATGGAAAATTCAAAGAGAGGTGCCTTTCCAGTACTACATGGAGTTTCTCTAAGCAAGACTCAATGTCCTAAGAAAAAAGATGAACGTGAGAAAATGAATGATGTTCCATATGCTTCGGCAATTGGGTCCATCATGTATACCAAGATATGTACTAGGCCGGATGTATCTTATGCTTTGAGCATGACGAGTAGATACCAATCCGACCCCGGTGAAAATCACTGGATGGCTGTAAAAGCGATTCTTAAGTACTTAAGAAGGACTAAAGATTCATTTTTGGTCTATGGAGGAATGGAAGATGATCTTGTTGTAAATGCTTACACGGATGCAAGGTTCCAAAACGACAGAGATGACAGTCGATCGCAATCGGGTTTTGTGTTTATGTTAAATGGTGGAGTTATAAGCTGGAAGAGTTCCAAGCAAAGTACAACCGCTGATTCTGCAACAGAAGCTGCGTATATTGCTGCATCGGATGCGGCAAAGGAAGCTGTTTGGATTAAGAAGTTCATCACTGAACTTGAAGTGGTTCCTAGTATTGCTAATCCCATAGACCTTTATTGTGATAATAATGGTGCTATTGCTCAAGCAAAGGAACCAAGAGCGCATCATAAATCCAAACACATACTTAGGCGTTTTCATATCATTCGAGAGATCGTTGATATGGGAGACGTAAATATATGCAGAGTACCTACTGATGACAATGTCATGGACCCACTAACAAAGGGACTTCCACAAGCTAAACATGATGGTCATGTTAGGTCCATGGGTATTAGATACATGGGAGATTGGGCCTAGGGCAAGTGGGCGATTATTGGTGTTGGTGCCCTAGGCACGTTTAATAAACGTTGTAATTGTTATCATTTATTTCATATCAATAAAGAGATGTTTTGTCACGACCCGAAAACTAGGCTCTATTTTATTAGTAATAAATAATCATTATTTATTTAATTGCTTATTTATTGGTTTAAATTATTATTTATTTAAATATTTATGTGTGCACTTTATGTGTTATAATATTTATGCCTAGCATTTTATTTGAGTCATTCGGGTTAGTGCAATATTGTTGGGTCTTAATAGTTAGTAGGGAGTGTAAGTATTTGTGTGTAGTGTAGTGGAGGGACCTGAGTGTAAGTTTTGGGAAATAATTCCCCTACACCCTCTCTTCTCCCTCACCTCTCCCTCATTTCTTTCCAGCCATCTCCCTCTCTCTCTAGCAATGGGTAAGTTTCTCTCTCACTTCTCTCTACATTTCCATCATCTTCCTCTCTTTATTTCTCATTTCTTAAAACGTGAATCTTGTTTAGATCGTCGATAGGATCGTAGGAAGCCAAGAAATTTCGAGTTCCGGCAACTTTGAGAAAATTTGGGTAAGTTGCTTTTCCCCCTATTTTATGCTAGAAATGCTACTCCATGTTTATTTGATGTTATGAATGCCATTTATTGCATCTTGGGTGGATTTGGGAGTGATTTGCATTTTGTTCATTTTTGTGAAATCTTGGGTATTTGAATCACCCTTGAGTGAGGTCTTTAGTTGATGTTGTTGGAGTTATTTTGGCTCAAAATGGTGTAGGTACCTTAGTTCCCTTCTTGGTAGTGTTAGAAATGGTAAAGAATTGGTGTGTATTGGATTTGGGGTCGTTATTGGTGGAAACCCAGAACTTTTGGCCGGAAATCGCCCTTCCGGGCAAGGAGGCGCGCACATCCCCCCCTTAGGAGGCGCGCGCACCCTTATGCCATCCTTAATCAATTGTACTTCTGTCGGATGGAGGCGCACGCACCCATTTATTTGAAGCGCGCGCACCCTCTCCTTCTCCCAACTTGATTCCCCTTTTGATCTAGGAGGCGCGCGCATCCCTCCCTTAGGAGGCGAGCGCACCCCCTCCCCTGTTATGAATTTATTCCCCTTTTGGTCCAATCTTTCGAGAGTCGTATTGGGTTCATGCGAACTCCGTTTTAGGCGTGTAAACTATCGTTTCGAAGCTCTCTTCGAGTACTACAATATGGTATAGGTTTTCAGTTAAGTTATAAGTTTTATACTTCGGGATTTTATTGGGTGTTTGGGCATCTTATGATGTGTTCGTGGTTGTTCCAATCGAGTTGATTTCGAGTAAGACTTGGTCTAGGTTTTAGGCGATGTCCCATAGTACCTAGAGGGTTGTTGTTGAACACCAAAGTGTAGGGTTTTGTCCGGTCGTGATCATGTTCTTAAGATTAACCTTTTTGATTCGTTTGAGGGTTTTGGATTGGTTCGTTAAGGACGAAGGTAAAGCGTGCATTGGCAATTGGGTACTTACGGTTTGATTAACCTTAAGGTGTATCCATTCTGATTTCCTACTTTGGAATTCCAGGTGTGATGAGATGGTTGAGTTCATTTTCCTAGTATATCTTTATGAGTAAATGTTTAGGGTCATTTTGGTAATAGTCATTGTGCCATTGGTGAGTGACCGTTTGAGTTGTGCTCTTTGCGATTAACTTGTGGGTACCATATTTAGGATGTATTTGGTACGTGCCTTGCCTTGGAATCATCTTGTTTTAATGATCAATGTTGTTGTGCTCTTTTATGAGAAACTTCTTGTGTTCGTCGTTGTTGAACTCTTCATGAGTAATCGTTTGCATCTTTATGGAGATTAATTGGTGTGGTTCCCTACTTTGGAACCTTAAGTTGTTTCTCATGCTAAAATATTATTACTTAGCATTTAATTAGAAGCCCAGCTGGCATATTTGTTGCATCGGGCGATGGGAAAGATTATAATGGCAAAGCCAAGTCCATTATAATGTTGACCATTGTTTTGCCCCCTTCTTTACCCCTTCTCCAGATTGGCCTTGGAAAGGATAAGTCAGCGTTCCTTTGTGAATGCATCTGGCTAACGGGCATGACTTTGTGTCATGGTCCTTGTCCCTTGTGACACTTTTATGGTTATTGGTTCCGGTACCGGGTTTTCTCTTCGAGCTTTCATGCTGCTATGAAGATGTTGATTGTTGATTATTGAAGCTGCGCAGCGATCCTTTATTTGGATGTTCCGGTTTGGAAAACCTTGGCTATGTATCCACTTATGAGTGTTTATTTCAGCTTTATGTGTTGCATGATGAGCTGGTCGTTATTTCCAACCGGTATGGGACGGTTGGCGATAGGGAGCTTCTCATTTGTTGTTATATGTTTATTTATATGATTGATTATTGGATGTTACTGTTCGACAGCATGTCACTTATTATTCCGCTGCTATCTATCTTATGTTAATTGCTATCGGTCATTGCATTAGCATGGCATGTAGTTGCATTAGTAACTTACTGAGATTTTATCTCACCCCGTTTATTTCCATCTTTGTTTTTCCTTAACCCCCCCCCCCCTGGAGGAAAAGGATTAGGATTCGCGTATCGAGGAGGACGTCGAGAGGATTGAGATATTGGGGCAGGTTGTTATGGATCGGTTTACATTATTTAAATGTATAACCTTTTGGGGATAGTGTCACCATTATTGACGTCATTAAGAATTGTATATTTATTCTTTTGAGTATAAGCTGTGGAGCTTATGTTGGTTGTACATTGTTGATTTAAACTTGGATTTGTAAAACCTTGTGTTATCATCTTTTGGTTCAAAATGGAATTTTTAACTTCTATATTTTAGAGTTTTGGTTTTAAGTCGACGTCCAGCTCGCGATCTCGGGCCGCGGGGTTCGGGGTCGCGACAGTTGGTATCAGAGCCATGGTTTGGCTCTAAGTATAAGTCTAGGTGGATTAGTATGACCTAGGTGGGTAGTTGTGTTCGGAGTGAGTAACGATGAGTATTTTATGCAGGTATTTGTTTGTGATGGCTAGAAGAAGAATTGGTGAAGCTTCTAGTGGGACTCAGAATCTTAATGGTCTAAGGGAAGAAAACCGTGCAGTGTTTCAGGACAGGTTTGAAGTGGCCGTGAAAGCAATTCGTGACCAAGGGCCGAGAGAGGAACATGTAGCACCTTCGCGATATGGGTTGGAGCAGTTCTTAAAGTTGAAACCAAGTGAGTACGACGGTGAGCCGGATGTGAAGAAAGCCGAGTTATGGATAGAATCGATGGAGGAAATCTACGATGTATTTGGTTGCACTGATGAGGATAGGGTTCTGTTTTCAGCTTATAAGCTCGTGGGGACTGCGGAACATTGGTGGAAGGCACTGAAGACCAGTTGGGATGCGACTCTTGTACCATATCCTTGGGAGTGGTTCGTGAGGAAATTCAAGGATCATTTTATATCTCTAGTAAATCAAAACCGGAAGGAGATCGAGTTCCTCAGCTTGGAGCAAGGCATGATGTCGGTAGCACAGTACTCGGCTAAGTTCGCTGAGTTAGCCAGGTGTTGTGACTACCTAGTGCGGACCGAGGAGCAGAAAGCGATGAAATTGATCAGGGGTTTGAAGACAGCCATTAGGACTCAACTTTTAGCCCAAAGAATTCAACCTTTTCAGGATGCGGTGGATCGAGCCTACTTGATTGAGCAGGATATTGGGGAACACAAAAGGAAGACTGAGATGGTTAACCCGGGTAAGAAAGGAGGGCAGAGTACGTCACAACAGCAACATTCGGATAGCAGAGGTAATTCTGGAGTGCAAACTCGATTCAGAAGGCAACTTCAAGGGCAACCAACAGTAGGAAATCAAGGTTCTTATAAAGGGACACGAAATGGGAAAGTCTGCAGCTTCTGTCAGAGGATAGGACACTCAGAGGATAAGTGTTGGAAGAAGCAAGGAAAATGTATCAATTGTGGTCAACTGGGTCACTTCATAAAGGATTGTCCGAAGTTTAAAGTTCAATCATCAGGATCAGGAACCAGTACTTCACCGGGTCAGAAGAGGGATGCTTCGGGGAACCCTAAGGTATAGGGCAGAGTAATTGCGATCAATCATCACTCACCAGGTAACGGATAAATTTCAGGAGGTATTATTTTGCGTCGTGAGAGCGAGCGCGTGCATTTTAGGATCATCGCATCTATGTGTTTCTGTGCATTAGTTGCATTTATTACTTCTGAGTCTTTGACTTATGTGTTGTAGGTGTCTACTCCTATGGAGGAGTTTAGGGTATCTGATGAAGTCTTATGTGCTTATGATGTGATTAAGTATGGTTATGTCTCACCTGCTAAATTAGCCATGTTGCTATTACAAGATTTTGATGTTACTATTGCTTTAGTCTATTGTTGTAGAGGGATTGATATATTCTCCATTCCTAATTTCTTAAAACTGTTTGAGACCGTTCCCTGGGTAGAGTTATACCTATCTTTCCTTAATTAAAATCCGAGTATTTAGTTTCGGTGAATTGTTGGGCGTATTTATCGTTTGTGAAAATTTCTATTTTGTTTATGAATAGTACCTAGTAATTGGGGAGAACCTTGTGTTAAATTGAGTTGTTATAGTACAAGGTTGTAGTGCTAATATTTAGATCAATGTCCTTATGGCATCGGTTGGGTTATAAGAGTTGAGGATTTAAATTGAGGATTCAATGAGGATCTCTTGAGGAAAATTTTGGTCACTTTTAGTACATCTCCGTGAATGCATCGGAATGGGTTAGTATGGAGAGGTATACGATTTGTTATGGATGATGAGTTTGTTGTAGGAGTTCCGATCATTAATGGTGGTAAGCGTGTTAAGTTAGAAAGGACTAAGTACATTTCGGGGGAGTAATAATTTCTCAATCTATGTGAAAGGCATTTTGAAATTTTGGTTAGATAGTGGTTCTATGGTTCTAAATCCCTTCTTGGTGGCGTTACCGAATTGGATCAAGGGTGTGTGAAGAAAGTTGAGTATCAATACTTGGGCATAATTAAAGAATATTGTGATTTGGTAATGGAGCTATTGGAATGAGGCTAGCTAATTGGTTTATGATTTTGATAGTACCATTGAGCTTAAGTATCATTAAGTTAATAAAGGTATGCGTGAGAGACTAACTGGGGTTAGCTATTGAATTTAGAGTTCGTTGATTTCCTTTGGGTATATGAGCACGGATTATAACTTAAAAGGGAGCTAGAGGAAATCCCTTGAAGATAAAATTTAGACCATTTTCGGACTATTGGGTATTCGTAATTATTTTAGGCTTTCAAGGATTGGAGTGTTATGACGATGATATTATGATGTAGGTTTAAGTGAGCATTTTGTATTTATATTACACCTCTAATTTAAAGTGCTACCTAGAGCGAGAGCACTATAATGGGAATCTTTAGAGATATAGCCTTTGGTGAATATTATGGGGATGGAAAATTTCTTTAGCTTTTCATATTTTAAAAGCTAATTAAGCTCGAGATGGAATGTTTGGAATTTCTGGGGAATAATACTAAGTATGCGATTTACAAATGGAAGTACCTTTGCAGTGTAGTTAAGGTTATGAATAAGGCGAGCTTGAGATATCTCGAGAATTATGTGTGGGAATAATTTGGATTCTTCGATTTTGAGCACAGATTTTGATTAGTAATGAAGATAACGATGGAATGATTCGGTTCGAGAGGTGGTGTTATCGTAAGCATTATTTAAGGTTACCTTTTAGTGGGTTAGATTGGACAATTGAGGAATTTGAAAAATGGCGGAGCTCTCGTATCCGTAGCTATTTGGTCTTTCGGGTAAGTCTCGTTAAAATTCGGGTCGAATTTTCTTTAAGGGGAGTGAATGTCACGACCCAAAAACTAGGCTCTATTTTATTAGTAATAAATAATCATTATTTATTTAATTGCTTATTTATTGGTTTAAATTATTATTTATTTAAATATTTATGTGTGCACTTTATGTGTTATAATATTTATGCCTAGCATTTTATTTGAGTCATTCGGGTTAGTGCAATATTGTTGGGTCTTAATAGTTAGTAGGGAGTGTAAGTATTTGTGTGTAGTGTAGTGAGGGACCTGAGTGTAAGTTTTGGGAAATAATTCCCCTACACCCTCTCTTCTCCCTCACCTCTCCCTCATTTCTTTCCAGCCATCTCCCTCTCTCTCTAGCAATGGGTAAGTTTCTCTCTCACCTCTCTCTACATTTCCATCATCTTCCTCTCTTTATTTCTCATTTCTTAAAACGTGAATCTTGTTTAGATCGTCGATAGGATCGTAGGAAGCCAAAAAATTTCGAGTTCCGGCAACTTTGAGAAAATTTGGGTAAGTTGCTTTTCCCCCTATTTTATGCTAGAAATGCTACTCCATGTTTATTTGATGTTATGAATGCCATTTATTGCATCTTGGGTGGATTTGGGAGTGATTTGCATTTTGTTCATTTTGTGAAATCTTGGGTATTTGAATCACCCTTGAGTGAGGTCTTTAGTTGATGTTGTTGGAGTTATTTTGGCTCAAAATGGTGTAGGTACCTTAGTTCCCTTCTTGGTAGTGTTAGAAATGGTAAAGAATTGGTGTGTATTGGATTTGGGGTCGTTATTGGTGGAAACCCATAACTTTTGGCCGGAAATCGCCCTTCCGGGCAAGGAGGCGCGCGCATCCCCCCCCTTAGGAGGCGCGCGCACCCTTATGCCATCCTTAATCAATTGTGCTTCTGTCGGATGGAGGCGCACGCACCCATTTATTTGAAGCGCGCGCACCCTCTCCTTCTCCCAACTTGATTCCCCTTCTGATCTAGGAGGCGCGCGCATCCCTCCCTTAGGAGGCGAGCGCACCCCCTCCCCTGTTATGAATTTATTCCCCTTTTGGTCCAATCTTTCGAGAGTCGTATTGGGTTCATGCGAACTCCGTTTTAGGCGTGTAAACTATCGTTTCGAAGCTCTCTTCGAGTACTACAATATGGTATAGGTTTTCAGTTAAGTTATAAGTTTTATACTTCGGGATTTTATTAAGTGTTTGGGCATCTTATGATGTGTTCGTGGTTGTTCCAATCGAGTTGATTTCGAGTAAGACTTGGTCTAGGTTTTAGGCAATGTCCCATAGTACCTAGAGGGTTGTTGTTGAACACCAAAGTGTAGGGTTTTGTCCGGTCGTGATCATGTTCTTAAGACTAACCTTTTTGATTCGTTTGAGGGTTTTGGATTGGTTCGTTAAGGACGAAGGTAAAGCGTGCATTGGCAATTGGGTACTTACGGTTTGATTAACCTTAAGGTGTATCCATTCTGATTTCCTACTTTGGAATTCCAGGTGTGATGAGATGGTTGAGTTCATTTTCCTAGTATATCTTTATGAGTAAATGTTTAGGGTCATTTTGGTAATAGTCATTGTGCCATTGGTGAGTGACCGTTTGAGTTGTGCTCTTTGCGATTAACTTGTGGGTACCATATTTAGGATGTATTTGGTACGTGCCTTGCCTTGGAATCATCTTGTTTTAATGATCAATGTTGTTGTGCTCTTTACGAGAAATTCCGTTTATCGTTGTTGTGCTCTTTTATGAGAAACTTCTTGTGTTCGTCGTTGTTGAACTCTTCATGAGTAATCGTTTGCATCTTTATGGTGATTAATTGGTGTGGTTCCCTACTTTGGAACCTTAAGTTGTTGCTCATGCTAAAATATTATTACTTAGCATTTAATTAGAAGCCCAGCTGGCATATTTGTTGCATCGGGCGATGGGAAAGATTATAATGGCAAAGCCAAGTCCATTATAATGTTGACCATTGTTTTGCCCCCTTCTTTACCCCTTCTCCAGATTGGCCTTGGAAAGGATAAGTCAGCGTTCCTTTGTGAATGCATCTGGCTAACGGGCATGACTTTGTGTCATGGTCCTTGTCCCTTGTGACACTTTTATGGTTATTGGTTCCGGTACCGGGGTTTTCTCTTCGAGCTTTCATGCTGCTATGAAGATGTTGATTGTTGATTATTGAAGCTGCGCAGCGATCCTTTATTTGGATGTTCCGGTTTGGAAAACCTTGGCTATGTATCCACTTATGAGTGTTTATTTCAGCTTTATGTGTTGCATGATGAGCTGATCGTTATTTCCAACCGGTATGGGACGGTTGGCGATAGGGAGCCTCTCATTTGTTGTTATATGTTTATTTATATGATTGATTATTGGATGTTACTGTTCGACAGCATGTCACTTATTATTCCGCTGCTATCTATCTTATGTTAATTGCTATCGGTCATTGCATTAGCATGGCATGTAGGTGCATTAGTAACTTACTGAGATTTTATCTCACCCCGTTTATTTCCATCTTTGTTTTTCCTTAACCCCCCCCCCCCCCCCAGGAGGAAAAGGATTAGGATTCGCGGATCGAGGAGGACGTCGAGAGGATTGAGATATTGGGGCAGGTTGTTATGGATCGGTTTACATTATTTAAATGTATAACCTTTTGGGGATAGTGTCACCATTATTGACGTCATTAAGAATTGTATATTTATTCTTTTGAGTATAAGCTGTGGAGCTTATGTTGGTTGTACATTGTTGATTTAAACTTGGATTTGTAAAACCTTGTGTTATCATCTTTTGGTTCAAAATGGAATTTTTAACTTCTATATTTTAGAGTTTTGGTTTTAAGTCGACGTCCAGCTCGCGATCTCGGGCCGCGGGGTTCGGGGTCGCGACATGTTTTGATTATTATTGTTGTTCATGTTTATTTATAATAATCTCCGTCCCTAGTACTTGTTTGGTATTAGTATAAAGGCTAAATGATCATGGGATGATCATGTTAGATTTATGAGTACTTGTTTAGTACTGGACATGACCCGCTTTATGAGATCTATATCATGGTCAATGTCATATATATATTTCATATTAGTTATATCATTTGAATCCTTAGACATGTAGTTATTATAGTCTCCCACTTGATGAACATTATGTTTGACATATTCAAAGGCTACCTTTAACCGGGTAGTTATAAAGGGTATGATTGGCATAATCGGATTCATGTAGGGAAGAATAATAAGCTATGATGGATTTGTCCCTCTTCGGAGAGATGTCAAGCTTAGGCCTCTCGTAGGAATGATGTTGACGAAAATGTTCGGCCGAACTCAAATGAATTGATTGGATCAATGTCATTTGGATTATCAACATATTCGGAATCGAGAAAGTATTGAACAAAGACAAGTTGACTTGTTGACCATGACTGTGTTCAATGACATCATGAACAAAAGGATTATGACATATTCTAAAGGAATGCGAACTTGTATCTAGTTATACTATTTGGGTAGGTATGACGGTTTGCTAGAACCTAATCATATCTTATGGTTCATGTTTGAACCCATTGCCAACTTAGTATAATCCTAGAGGGTCACACACAATAGAACGAATCCTAAAAGAACTATATTGGAATATTGGGTCGAAGGACCATTTGAGGATTTAAGGAAATTAGAGGAATAAAAGTGGAATAAGGGAGGTCTGGTCGGACCAGGCAATAGACCCGTGCGGACCATGATAGTTACGGTCGGACCCTATGATGTACCCGGCCGGGACCAGTCGGTTTCAGGAGGAACTTTGCTTAATCCGTTTCTTGCGGGTTTAGACATAAGTTACCTATTTGGAATAGGTCTAACTTGTATATAAACAGCTCTAATTCGACCTAAATCAGTACCTATGTTTTTTTTGCAAGTTTTCAAAAGAGTTTTGAGACAATTATTTTGTTCTAAGATATCCTAGATTGAGGAACAAAATTATACACAAATAATAATCTATATAGTTCATATTAATTGTGAAAACGTGTTTCACAATTTTGGTCTAGCAACCAAGATCGTGAAGCTACTTGATATTCGTTCGTGGTATGGATACTGCTAGAGGGTGAAGCTCATCATCTTCAAAGTTTGTGTTCTTACTTGTTCGTGATCAAGCTTCGATTTCTCCACCAAGATCAAAGGCTAAAATCAATGTCATCAAGGGTTAGTTTTCTAGTATTCATATTGTATGTATTTAATATAATCATATGAACGGATCTATAGTTTTGGGTTTCATTAAAATTTTAAATGCTATTTTCTGCTGCGCATGTTACTTCGAAACCCAACAGAGGTCTAGTACCTCGTCTTTCGACTGCTTTCAGTTTGCCTTTGAGGTATGTCTCTGACTCTTTTATTATTTCATGTCCGTCTTTTGTTAGAACTATTTTGAACTGAAATGCTGCTTTTCTCCACAGGTGTGGGTCTACGAGTTGTTCCATATTGCTCCCTTTGGCGTGCAGTGGGTCAAGGAGGTCCCGGTTATGAGGTTCTGGGCAAAGAGCAACCGGTTGGAGGGCCGCAGAAAGGCCAGGAAGACTCCTGATCTGGGGCTTTTTACCTCGAGGTTGAGTGGTCCACTGCATGAGGACTTCCAGTTCTTCCCTTGGTCGGATCTGGTGCTGGCAGAGGTCGGTCAGGCTCAGGATTTCACTGCCTCCCGTTGTTTCTTAACGGGGTTGACTGGGGATGCCATATACCTTGGCGAGAGAGTCTGCAGGCAGCATAGTAGACATCCTATATTGTGGGCCCCGAGTGAGCCTCCGAGGGACATGCTGTATCCGGCTAGGCTGAGGAGGAGTGGTGACTACCGGGTGAGGACTCTGGCTCTGATTATGAGTTGTTTATGGAGTACGTGCTACTGAGTCCGCAGGTTTTGGTGAGGAGGCAGGCTGGTGCCTATCCGGTTGGCTCGAGTAGAGGAGCTAGATATGGTATGGACATGCCATGGTTCTCTGACAGTATTCTGTTGCAGCGGGGAGGCGTTGAGGTGGACATTGACTTGACTCCGTCTGAGGCTGATGAGGTTACTGGGGCTCAGCTTCCTCCGCTTGGAGCTACGGTATATTACCCTTTGCTTTTCATTTCTGTCTTGCGCACACTTTTTAGACTTGTATCTGAACTGCGCTTATCTGTCCCAGATGACCCGGGAGGCCTATATCCGCTTTGTTTGTCGGGGCAATATTTTTGAGAGGCTGTTCCGGAGCTTGGCAGCTGCTTGCACCTGCCGTCAAGATGATGTGGTGCTGCCTCAGCGTAGAGAGAGTTCCCCCACGGAGGCTGAGAGTTCGAGGTCTGTCCGGAGTAGGAGCTCGGGAGCTTGTGGGTCCCACCGTACGGAGCAGGGTGGAGAGGATGATGATGTGGACATCGAGGATTATGACTCGGACTAGATGTAGTCCTTTTATTTCCTGCATTTTGTTAGAGAGAGAGAGAGAGGAACAGACAAACATATTAATGTACAATATTTTTTTGCTTTTGGTATGTAACTAATTAGTATTTTATTTATATGTTTTTATATTCGGTACAATGCATGAGCCCTAGGGGTAAGATGGGGATTATACACTATCAGGCAGTTCCATCCTCTTTGTCGGACTTTTTTTGTGGTTTGGGACCTTCAAAACGTCTGAGATGGGTCCATTCCGGCGTTTGACGGGGATGGACTTGCACATTTGTACGGAATGGCTTAAGTGGCCGCGTGGCCAACCATGGGGAAGGACTGACCGCGCGGCTAATCCCTGGTCTGACACGATTTTCGTCAGTTTTTTCCTTGTACGATCTGGACTTGAACTCCCTACCCTATTTAATCAGCAGTCTCGTAGAGAGATGAGGCAGACAGTAGTTTTTCTTCCTCTTGCTCTAGATTTCGATCCTTTCACGCCCTTCTGATGGATAGACACCCTAGGATTTCTGAGGAGAGACAACAATACTTCATTAAGAGTTTGAAAATCTGGGTTAGGAAGCTTTCGAAGACTACCCGTGCCAACTTTGATAGAAGATTCGGGATTAAGTGTCTTTGGTCCCTGTTCAGGGTTAAGTCTGATGAAAATCTAATATGTCCTGCTGTCATGTTCTGGGACAATAAACATCATGTCTTCAACTTCTCCTATAATGAAATCACCCCAACGTATGAAGACTTTGTGCCTCTCTGTGGTGCGAATGTGACGGATAGAGTAGCTATGCTGTAGTACCAAGTGCCTGCGGAACTTCGGGTTTCCCAACTTCTAAGGATTTCTGTTGAAGAGGCTAGGGGTTTGCTATTGGATGGTGATGTTAATCTTTGTAGGCTTCCCATCAGGTTCATTAATAGCACGGTTGAGTCTGACATGGCTCTGGACTGTCTGGCTCTTTGTCTATTTGCCTCACTACTATTTCCACCTTATGTAAGAGTGGCTACGATGGGTTGTCTCGATATGGTAGACCAGGCTCAGGCCAATCGCAGTATTGTTCCTTGTTTGCTGGGGGAGACCTTGCATGGTATTGGAGAGTTGGATTCAGGAGCTCGAAAGATGACCAAAGGAAGTACCTGACTATTAACCTTGTGGTTGCAGGAGAGGTTGCGGGCTTTGGAGGAACCTGTCGGGCCAGTATCACCTTGGGTTTGCCAGAGTAGGCGCATAAAGCAGCGATTTGCAGGGATGGCTCGTTCTGCATGGGTGACATATATGGCACAGATGAGTACGGCTCAGATCAAATGGATGGTACCTTATTGGGGGGTTATCACAGCACGGTGGACTCAGAGCGGTCTCTGCATGATTCGGGTCCCTGCCTTTGATGAGACTACTTACTACTACGCAGTACGGGTGTGCCGTCAGTATGGGATGCCCTAGATTATACCTTCTTCATGGGACGAGACTTGTTGTAGGCTCATTGCCAGGATAATTTCCATGACTCTTGGGGTCGCGGTGCTCTTGGAGCGGTGATGGTCTTATGCTCTCATGCCCAGCATTCTCAATATACAGCGACCACGTGACATACTTCTGTCTTGAGAATACTTGGACTGGTACCAGATGACCTTGGGTAATATGAGACAGACTTTGAGACAACTGAGACGTAGGGTGATCGTCCCTTATGTCTCGAGCAGACGCTTGAGGGATGACGAGAATGTACGACGGGAGATGGAAACCGAGTTGGCTCAGCTAGCACCTACTTAGAGGAAAAGAAACAGAGAAGGCTCAACAGGGGTGACTCAGTTGAAGAAGGACTTATTTGCAGATCCTACTAGATTGGCTAGACGCGCTTGAAGAGACAAGAAACCGAAGGAAGAGGAGGAGGAAAAGGAGGAGTGACTCCGAGTATCCAACTACAGTCGTTGCAGAAACATAGTTTAGATTTTAGTTTGTGTTAGTTTCTTTAAATTTCATAGCAGGTTATTTATTCGCAGGTTCTTTCGAGCTTAGATTCATCAAATAAATGTTAACGTGTAGTGACTTGTGGAAATAGAGATTTTGCTTTAGTTATAAACATATTGTTTGCTTTATTTGAATTTTGCTCAAACCAGATTTCGATTTTTATTTATTTTTGAGACCGCACCTTTGAAGGCTGCCTACGTTCCCCTTTTACAAGTAGGGCTAAGGGGCTCAGGTCACCGTAGTTCATTTCTGATTGTAGAAAGGGAAGATAGAAGGGGGGGGGAAGTAAAGAGACTAATAATTTTTTATTTTATTTTTTACAAGGGGGATGGCCGTTGTAGAAGACCGTTGATGTTGAGTTCCGCTGGTGGAGAGTACCATTTGTGGAGAAGGACCATGGTGGTCAGTTGTAGTAGTGGCGGAGATTATAAACCTTAACTGGGAGGAGGTCATTGTCGTCCATGTAGACCCAATCTTTGTTCTGCTTGGTTAAACGACCCGTCTCGATGAGTAGTCGGACCTCTTCTTTCAACTCTTGACAGTCGTCTGTACTATGCCCTTCATTCTGGTGGTTGGACACATTCTGTTTGGTTCAGAAAGCTGTAGTGTCGGAGTAAGACAAAATTCTTGCATCGGCTGTAGTATACCAATTTCTTTAGTGCTTTGAACATGAGGCTCAATGGTAGATCCGAACTTGTGCAATGTTGGAAATTGATGGGGGCTCCATTCTGTGAGCCGAACCTCCCATGCGTTGGTCGTAAGGATGGGGTATTCGCTAAGTGGCTCTTTAGTTGAGTTAGAGCCAAATCACATTTCTAATTCCAAACTTCTTCTGAGCAATTCTGTAATTCTTTGAGGACCGGGTCTCCTGCCGTTGTGAGGAGACTGATGTAGTGCAGTAGACCTATGAGTTTGATCCTTTGAATTTTTTGGCGAGAGGATGACGCTGTTATTAAAGTCCTGACTTTCTCAGGGTCGGCTTTAAATTTCTGTCCCAATCTATACCCTAGAGATTTCATCCGAAAAGTACCAAATCTGCATTTCGACAGATCCAGAAGAATTTTCTGACCTCTAAGAATGTTGAAGACTTTTCGCAGGTCCTCGTTGTGTCGGCCGTACGGTCTCTTGGAGTGTACTACTAAGTCATCTATGTAGACGTCAGTATCTGTTGGCGATCTTGTTGGCATGTGGTAAGAGAAACCGATGCCTTTCCATTCTAGGAGCTGATTGGCGTGACAATAGGTACCCCATAGAGTATGAAAGAGTATCTTCTCGTCTATCTGTTCTGCGGTAGGTATCCGATTTTTACTGGGGAAACCTTCGAGGAACGATTGAAAATCTCTGCCTTCGGCGGCTTCTAACAGTGCGCTTAGGTCGAATGGCGGGAACCTATGTTTGGGGCTCAATTCATTAAGACTCATGATGTCTACATGAACCGTCACCTTCCTTTTTTTCTTCTTTGCGGATATGATGTTAAATAACCACTTTGGCCAGTATACAGACTTGATGAAGTCTCTATGTAGCAGTTTTTCTATTTTTGTCGCCCTGCGAGGAGACCATTCGGGCTTGACTGGTAGCATCGCTTGCTTTACTGACCCAATGTTTGGCGTTGCCATCTGTTCCCATTCTCTGTCCGGCGAGTCGTCACAGGACCATGCAAAGATGTCTTCATATTCTTTGAGCAGTTTGATCAGCGCTTCTCGCTCTTCGTCTTGAAAGAAACTCCGAATCTGAGTCCACTTCGGCTTGTCTTGTCTTCCCAGATTCACACATGTTAACACCTCATCGGCAGCTTGGGCTCGGTTTTCCCTTTGATTCATAACCCGCTCTGAGATTTCTCGGATGTATTTGTCATTTAATTCATTCGTGTCTGCATCTTTTAATGAATCATTATTAACTATTTTTATATTATTAGATTGATTAGTCAATTTATCATTTATAAGAGTGGCTATAGCGGGATACTCGGAAAGATCGAAACTTTCAATTAATGCACGAGGAAAGACAGTGTTTACGATTACATTGTAGTCTTTTGACTTGAGGTCATTAGACTTAGACGGAGACACGAACTCATAAGTGAGAAAGGGGAACCTAACTGACTTAGGGGGAAATGACTCTATAGGGGGTGAGTTGGCCAGCCCCAGATTCTCGATAGTAGTAGTCACAGGTCCGTATTCGATAACAGCCACAATATCATCTACGAGGCTTAGGTGCTGGAACAAATCTTGGCCGTCCCATGGCTCTGTTTCCTTAGCTTCGCCGACCAATGGTTCATCGAGTGACATGAATTCAGTATCGTAAGTCAGGTCTTTGTTCACTTTGATGCAATACTCATTCTGGATGGTAGTAACTCTGCCAGCAGTCTTTCGAGGTTCCATATACCTTAGCTCTAGATTGGCCTGGTTGAACTCGACATCTCTGAAGATTTCAAAACCCATTCGCAGCTTTCCGTTGTGGTCGAACCATGGCTCTGCGAACTAGAAGTTTGAATACTCTTCACCTTCTTTTACATAGTAACTGTTGAGGGAAAGGTGGTAAGGTTTCATATCAGCCTTCTTGTAAGGGAGTTGCTTCTTCTTGAGTACCTCTATCTGTTTCTGCTTTGCTTTGTCAGTGGGAGTAAGTACGTACCCTAATCCAAACAGGCCTCTGTGGTCCACTTCCTCAGTTAAGTGTGTGGGACCTTGTAAGTTCTTACCTAGCCCCAGCCCCGGTATGAAGCCCATGTTTCGAAGTATCTTGTAGACGGGTTGCACTTTGTCAGAAGTTATGGTGAGATCGTTATCACATATCTGAGCTTGTGCCACTATTTCGAACCCACTGAAGAGTCTGCGGTCTTCCTCGTGCTGAATCTGTAATACGGGCACTCCTTTCGTGTCGGTGCCTTGTGCTGTTACTAAGCCACTGTAGATAACTGTCACCTCATTCCCTGACTAGAATTTAACACACTGATGCAAGGAGGATGGAACGGCATTAGATTTGTGAAGCCAAGGGCGTCCTAGCAGGACGGTGAAGGAGGATGGTATGTCGATCACTTGGAAATCCGTAGACAGAGTTTGTGTCCCCACGGAAATGGGTAGCATAACAATTCCCAACACTGATCTGTATGTGGACTCATAAGCTTTGATTGTCTGTTTGGAGGGCCTTAGAGTGGTTGGGTCTATACCCACCACATCCATCATTCGTGACGGTAGTACATTGATGGCAGATCCGTTGTCCACAAAGGCTCGAGGGATTTTCTTCCCACTGATTTCGACTATGATGTGCAGAGGTTCATTATTATCAATGCCAAATGGAGGTACATCGAGCTCTGAAAAGGTGATGATATTCCCGAAGTGAATGTTGCCGATCATTTGTGTGACATTCTCGGGAGTGTTGTCTGATGGGACCATAGTAGCGGCCAAGTTCTTCTCGAGCATTTGGCAATGAGCTAGAGATGAGGTGAGTAGGGACCACAAGGAGATGTGAGCTTTGGTTTGTTTAAGCTGCGTGAGGATGGGATCCTCCTTCTCAAGGTCGGTTTGTTTGGACTCCTTATTGAAGACCTTCTTTGTACCCTTGGGGTCTGACTGATAGATCTGCCAGACCTTGTGAGTAGGTTGATTTCAGCTCGTATGTCGTATGGAGACTGTGGCATTTTGGCGGATTCTGCGAAGATTTCGGCTATAGATAGTGGTGGAGATTTAAGTGGACCGGAGTCGCAATCTCCTAGAAGAGAAGATTCTAAAGATAGTTCATCTAATGACAGCATATAACAAGAAGAATTACTATCATTAATAAACTTGGAAGTACAGCCGATTTCATCATCACTATAAAACTCGGAGTCTGCCACAATAGTTACGCCTAGATCACCAATGTTTGTTGCTATACTATTTTCATCTATAGAGAGCCTAGGGTCTTCGAGAGAACCATCATAAATGAGCTTTAAGATGTCCTTCTTCAGGGCGAAGTACTCTCTTGTTTTATGTTCAGTGGCTTGATGATAGAGGCAGTATTTCCATACATTGCTTCCCATGTGCGTAGAATAACCCTTGAGTTGTCTGAGGAGCCCTCTGTTCATAAAGTCACGGAGAAAGTTATTCATTGAGATCTTTAACTGATCGATGTAGTCCTCGAGTTCTAGCATGGAGATTTGATCAACTTCTACCATATTAACATCCATGGCAATGATTTTCCTTGGGTCCGCAATGACGTTGTCCTTGATAAGCTTCTGTACGATCTGCTTGATGGTGAAGCACTCGTTGTTGGAGTGTTCGGACGTTCTATGGTAATAGCACAACTTGGACATATCACATCAATGCCTGGGCCATTTGAATCCGCGTTCCAAGGGAGCTATCATCCCAATCTTGACTAGTCCTCCGAATAAAGCATTCATGTCTAGCCCCAGTTCGGCGAAGGCATCTACCATTTCTAGAATACCAATGTCACCTTTGATGAGTTCGACAATGTTGACGCCACCATTGTTAGGGAGCGGGTTGGCTATGATGTTCGGACCTTTAGTCTTCTCAATATTTCCATCAGCTATGAGTTTTTGGATGACACGCTTGATTTGAATACAGTCGTTGGTGGTGTGCCCGATGTGGTTCTGATACTTGCAGAACTTGGTTGCATCAAGATTAACCTTCTTGTTAAATGGTTCGAAGTTCTCGAGTGGCTTATTCAAGCCCTTCTTCATCAACACCTCAAAGACTTTGCTAGCAGGCATGCCGAACTCATCGAAATGGTCTTCTTTTCGGGGGAGGTGCTAATAACTGCTTGGACATCGAAGGCGGAGTTGTCTTGGACCATACTCACTTGACCGGCCACCTTTTTAGCTTTATGAGCGGCATTTGTCGGAGCTTTGTAGCGGAATGAGGTATTTCCACTTTTGGCAGTTTCTTTAACAACACCAGTAATGCCGGCTTCATGTCTGACCCCAGCATCGACCATTTCTCGCAGATCGGGAAAGTAACCATTACCAATCGCCACCCTAAGCTCGGGCAACAAGCATTTGAAGAAGATTTTCTTTTGCTCCTTTGCCTTAGGAGGGTGTTAGTACCCAATCTGAAAATGAGTTATTAGGCATTCTAGAACTCATAGGGACCTCTCAGGTATTTACGAACTGTGCAGGACTTATCCAGGATTTCCTGAAAATCCCAGATAAGGAGATATTGACGACCTGATCGGATGAAGCTGAAAAGTTAGACGTTATCTCATCATCCTCCAAAGTCAAAGCTGATCAAAGCAAATGGGAACCTAGCCAACCACTTAGACTGGCCGGGCGGCCAGTCTAGGAGGGGCTGGGCAGCCACTCCTTCCGGGTCAGAAACCCTATAAATAGGTGACCTGAGTTCATAATTTCGACACAATTCTCTCCCCCGAGTTCTACAACCTAAACTGACGGTAGAACTCTCTCTCTAAGCCTTTCTAGCAATCCCGAAGGTCTGGTGAATCCGCGCAATAGATTCGACTTCGTTCTTGTCAAGATTGGTGAGAATTCTACATGTTTTCTTAGTTTAGATCTGATTTATGATAGTTTCATTATGTTTATATACCTATATTCATGTGATTCATTCTTCATGTTCTTCCTAGAATTCATAATATGCTCTACATCTAGGGTAGCGATCTTCATGCTTATGTGTTCATTCATACATGTTCATGATATTCTTATTATTATGCTAGATCTACGGCTTATCCCATGCATAACATGCTAGATCTAAACTTTAGGTAATTACTCCCAAGATCAATAACTCTCCAAGGATGAATATGAGGACTACACGTTGATCTTATCAATGGTATAATCACTATTCTAGGATGTGATCATCTTGCATGATTCTTTTTCCTCCCCCTTCATTATGCATGATCCCACTTCTTCTCTCTATTCCGATTATGTGCGAACTACGCTGACCTGAGTTTCTCATCACGAGAGTAACGTAGGCAATCTTCGGATCCGGTCTCAATCACTAACACACTACTAACACATTCATCAAGATAGAAAGTCCGATCTATCGGGTGATAGCAGTGATAACTTGATATTCTTCTCTTGTCGTAACTTGACCCCCGATCCCTCTTTGTTAGCTGTTTCTCAATGTTTTAGCTCAATAAAAACAACGTGGTGACTCTTAATAAAGTTAAATGCCAACTTGAATATCCTAATCCCATAAAAAGATAAATAAAGATAAATAAAAAGAAAGACTTCCCGTGCGTCGCCCGCATTCGGAAAGGGGTATTCACAGTGGCGACTCTGCTGGGGATTAGCTTTGAACATCTTCAAACATAGAGGGTCAAACTTTCATCAATATCATGATTGTACTTACTTGTTCTTTCCCCCCTATACTTTATCTCTTGTACATATCTCCTTCGCTTGTACTTTAGTGCGTTAACATCTTAACTGCCTTTCTAACTGTTTTGCATTGCATACATGTAATTACAAAAAACTCTTTGTTTTCTCCCTAAAAAATAACTAGTTTTTGTCCGCACACTACCACTAGGTCCGTGTCACACTGCACACCCTACTAGATACTCTGCTGAGTGCACAGATTTTGGTGATCCTGTCGCCTCTATCTTTGTGGCACCCGGGCTATCTAACTCACTGTTTTCACTTGTGAAGTAGTCGAGGTTAATCCCTTGTTCATTTAGAAACCATGCACTCACAGAGTCTAGGACACTCCAAAGTTGACCGGTTGGTTTGACTAGCTTTTCTTTATAGACAATTAACGCGTCGTTCATGCCGTCACCCATCAAGTCTTTAATGAGTCGAGATCCTTCGAGAGAAAAAAAAGCACAAAAAAATGAAATTCCCTATAAGGGTGTGCATATAGTAAGCCGAGTGATACTTTGTACAAGGATCTCAACTCGTTAAAAACTTAATGGAGGTAACATAAACGTTACGTTAAATGCCTTTAAACAAGGGTTAGCCGCTAGGATCCGTTAGGTCGGTGGAAGTCGCTTGCCCTATAGGACCCTCGCCCAAATTGTCCGTTTGGGATGTGCAATACAGGTGAAAAACGAGGGGTACCCCTTCCAACCATTAGGACTAATAATACATTGTTTTGTAAATAACAAATATATTGCATGAGCCTTGTCCCGTCCTAAACCTCTCGTTCGCTACCTCTACAGAGAAGCAAGTTTGGGTCCGTTCCGGTGGTCATCTTCAACGGTCAAGCCTTCTCCAAGATCAGCCTTCAGTCTCTGCATCAATGATGTCTCCATCATCAGAGCCGACTACTCCTGGTGTCTCCACTCCGCCAGTCTCCTCTTCTGCCGATCTAGAGATTGCCGCCAGTATCAAGCCCTCAGACATTCTGCCAACTCTCCATGCCTTCTTCACCAACCTCATGCTATAGATTTCTAAGCTTGAGGATAGAAGCAAGTCTCTGGAAAGGGTCAACTAAGAGCTCAAGGATCATCTTCATACTGAGATGAAGAAGAAAGGTGTAGCAACTAGCTTCCATAATGGGGAGGCTATTCTAGTCGAAGACGAGACAGTGCCTGTGACTTACCCTGCCAATGATGATGCTATCCCTCTCTAGGTGCCCAACTACCAAAGGGTCCCTCCTCTTGATTTCAGTACTAAAGGAACCTTTAACAAGGGTCCGTACGAGCCGTCACCAGAATTGATGGGTAGCTACTTGTCATCCACCAAGTTTCCACCGCCTTCACTACCATTAAGTATCGGTGCCGCCATACCCACGGTCTCTACTACTTCTCCCGCTGCTTAAGCCTATGGTAGCACAGATTTCTCCAATCACCCTCTAGTGGTTGCCATGCAAGAACAGATCCGTAAGCTATCCGATACGGTCTCCAAGCAATCCGCTCCGATAGTCAAGACCATCAACCCAAGTAATGTGGGTGCTCTACCTAAAGACTTCAAGATGCCGAAGGTCTCTACATTCCATGGTATTACTTGTCCCAAGACTCATCTTTACAGTTATGTGCTAGCCATGAGAGCCTGTAACTTCACCAACGAGCAAATGGCTTGAGTCTTCCACACTACTTTAGATGGAATCGACCTCCGTTGGTTCTTGAGTTTGGACCCCACCGAACGAGAGACGTGGGAACAAATTAACACTACTTTCTGCAAGAAGTATCAGTCGAACCTAGATTGGCACATCAACTGTACTGATTTAGAGAACACCATGCAGAGGTCCGGCGAGCCTATCTATGACTTCTACAAGAGGTGGAACCACAAGCTAGCAGAGGTATAATACCCTCCTATGGCAAAGGAACAAAAGAAAATCTTCTTCAAATGCTTGTTTCCCGAGCTTAGGGTGGCGATTGGTAATGGGTACTTTCCCGATCAGTGGGAAATGGTCGATGCTGGGGTCAGACACGAAGCTGACATTACTGGTGTTGTTAAAGAAGCTGCCAAAACAGGAAACTCTTCCTTCCGCTACAAAGCTCCAACAAGTACCGCTCCCAGATCTAAAGAGGTCGCTGGTCAAGTGAGCATGGTCCAAGACAACTCCGCCTTTGATGTCCAAGCAGTTACAAGCGGCTTTCCACGAAAAGAAGATCATTTCGATGACTTTGGCATGCCTACTAGCAAAGTCTTTGGGTGTTGATAAAGAAGGGCTTGATCAAGCCACTTGAGAATTTTGAACCCATCAATAAAAAGGTTAATCTTGATGCAACCAAGTTCTGCAAGTACCACAAGTACATTGGCCATTCAACCGACGACTGCGTGCAACTCAAGCGTGTCATCCAAAAGCTCATAGCTGAGGGAAATATTGAGAAGCATAAAGGTCCGAACACCATAGTAAACCCGCTCCCTAATAATGGTGGTGTCAACATGGTCGAGCTCATCGGAGGTGACATCGGTATTCTCGATATGGTAGATGCTTTTGCCGAACTGGGGCTAGACATGGACGCTCTATTCAAAGGACTAGTCAAGATTGGGGTGATAACTCCCTTGGAATGCTGATTCCAATGGCCTAAGCATGGGCGCGACATGTCCAAGTTTTGCTACTACCATAGAATGTCGTGGCACACCAACAATGAGTGCTTCGCCATCAAACAAATCATACAGAAGCTCATCAAGGACAACATCATTGCCGATCCAAGAAAAATCATCGCCATGGGTATCAACATGTTGGAAACCAATTAAATCACTATGCAAGAACTCGAAGACTGCGTCGATCAATTAAACATCTCCATGAAGAAGTTTCTCCGTAACCTTGTAAACAAAGGACTCCTTAGACAACTCAAGGGTTATTCTACACACATGGGAAGCAATGTATGGAAATACTGCCACTACCATCAAGCCACGGGACATAGAACAAGAGAGTGCTTCGCCCTGAAGAAGGATATCTTGAAACTCATTCACAACGGTTCTCTCGAAGACACTAGGCTCTCTTTAGATGAAAATAGTATAGCAACAAACATTGGTGGTCTAGCCGAACCTATTGTGGCAGACTCCAAGTTTTATAGTGATGATAAAATAGGCTGTAGTTCAAAGTTTATTAATGATAGTAATTCTTCTTGTTATATGCTGCCATTAGATGAATTATCTTTAGAAGCCTCTCTTCTAGGAGATTTCAGCTCCGGTCCACTTAATTCTCCACCACTGTCTATAGCCGAAATCTTCGCAGAATTCGCAAAAATACCGCAATCTCCATACGACATGCGAGCAGAAATTAACCTACTCACAAGGTCTGGACAGATATATCAGTCAGACCCCAAGGGTACAAACAAGGTCTTCAATAAAGAGTCAGAGCCATCAGACCCCAAGAAAGAGGATCCCATCCTTACGCAGCTTAAACAAACCCAAGCTCATATCTCCTTATGGTCTTTACTCACCTCATCTCTAGCTCACCGTAAAATGCTCGAGAAGAACTTGGCTGCTACTATGGTCCCATCGGACACCACTCCCGAGAATGTCATACAAATGATGGGCAACATTCACTTCGGGAATATCATCACATTTTCAGAGCTCGATGAACATCCATTTGGCATTGATCATAATGAACCTCTGCACATCACAGTCGAAATCATTGGGAAGAAAATCCCTCGAGCCTTTGTGGACAACGGATCCGCCATCAATGTACTACCGTCACGAATGATGGATGTGGTGGGTATTGACCCAAACACTCTAAGGCCCTCCAAACAGACAATCAAAGCTTATGACTCCACATGCAGATCAGTGTTAGGAATTGTTACGCTACCCATCTCCGTGGGGACACAAACTTTGTCTACGGATTTCCAAGTAATTTACATACCATCTTCCTTCACCATCCTGCTAGGACGCCCTTGGCTTCACAAATATAATGCCGTTCCGTCCTCCTTGCATCAGTGTGTTAAATTCCAGTCAGGGAATGAGGTGACAGTTATCTATAGCAACTTGGTAACAGCTCAAAGAACCGACACAAAACGAGTCCCTGTGTTACAGATTCAGCATGAGGAAGACCGCAGACTCTTCAGTGGTTTTGAAATAGTGGCACAAGCTCGGATATGTGATGACGATCTCACCAGAACAAAGATTGGGTGTACACGGACGACAACGGCTTCCTCCCAGTCAAGATTTACAATCTCCGCCACTACTACAACTGACCACTACGGTCCTTCTCCACAAGCAGTACTCTCCAATAGTGGAACTCTCCGTCAATGGTCTTCTACAACGGCCATCCCCTTTGTAAAAAATAAAATAAAATAAAATAATATATATATATATATATTTATTATTAGTCTCTTTACTTCCCCCTTTCTATCTTCCCTTTCTACAATCAGAAATGAACTACGATGACCTGAGCCTCTTAGAGCTACTTGTAAAAAGGGAACGTAGGCAACCTTCAATAGTGCGGTCTCAAAATAAATAAAAATCCAAATCTGGTTTGAGCAAATTTCAAATAAAGCAAACAATCTGTTTATTACTAAAGAAAAATCTCAATTTCCACAAGTCACTACACGTTAACATTTATTTGATGAGTCCAAGCTCGAAAGAACATGCGAATAATAACATGCTGTGAAATTTAAATAAATTAAAACAAACTAAAATCTAAACTATGTGTCTGCAACGACTGTGGTTGGATACTCGGAGTCACTCCTCCTCCTCCTCTTCCTCTTCTTCCTTCGGTTTCTTGTCCCTTCGTCCGCGTCTATCCCGTCTAGTTGGATCCGCAAACAAGTCCTTCCTCAACTGAGTCAACCCCGTTGAGCCTTCTCTCTTTCTTTTCCTCTCAGTAGGTGCTAGCTGAGCCAACTCGGTTTCCACCTCCCGTTGCACATTCTCATCATCCCTCAAGCGTCTGCTCGAGACATAAGGTACCACTACCCTATGTCTCAGTCATCTCAGAGTCTATCCCATATTCCCCAAGGTCATCTGATACCAGTCCAAGTACGCTCGAGACAGAAGTATGTCATTGGGTCGCTGTATACAAAGAGTGCTAGGCATGAGAGCATAAGACCAACATCACTCCAAGAGCACTGCAACCCCAGCACTCATAGAGAACATCCTAACATTAACTTGGATACAAGTATCATCCCATGATGAAGGTATAATCTGAGGCATCCCGTACTGACGGCACACCCGTACTGCATAGTAATAAGTGGTTTCCCCAAAGGCAGGGACCCGAATCATGCAGAGACCACTCTGAGACCACTGTGATCTGATCACCCCCCCCCCCAGTGAGGTACCATACACTTAATCTGAGCAATACTCATTTGTGCCATATATGTCACCCATGCAGAATGAGCTATCCCTGCAAATCGCTGCTTTATGCGCCTACTCTGGCAAACCCAAGGTGATACTGGCCCGACAGGTTCCTCCAAGACTCGAAGTCTCTCCTGCAGCTACAAGGTTAATAGTCGGGTACTTACTCTGGTCATCTTTCGAGCTCCCGAAGCCAACTCTCCAATACCATGCAAAGTCTCCCCAAGAAAGCAAGGGACAATACTACGATTGGCTCGAGCCTAGTCTACCATATCGAGACAACCCATCGTAGCTACTCCTACATAAGGTGGAAACAATACCGAGGCAAACAGACATAGTGCTAGACAGTCCAGAGCCATGTCAGATTCCACTGTGCTATTAATAAACCTGATGGGAAGACCACAGAGGTTGACACCACCATCCAACAGCAAACCCCTAGCATCTTCAACAGAAATCCTTAGCAGTTGGGAAACCCGAAGTTCTGCAGGCACTTGGTACTGCGGCATGGCTACCCTATCCGTCACTATCGCACCACAAAGAGCCACAAAGTCTTCATACGTGGGGGTGATTTCATTGTATGAAAGGTTGAAGACATGATTCTCATTGTCCCAGAACTTAACGGCAGAACGAATCAGGTTCTCATCGGACTTAACCCTATACAAGGACCAAAGGCACGTAATTGTAAATCTCCTATCAAAGTTTACACGAGTTTTCCTCAAAAGGCTCCCAACCCAGATCTTCAAACTCTTGATGAAATAGTTTTGTCTCTCCTCAGAAATCTTAGGGTGTCTATCCATCAAAAAAGCGTGGGAGGATCAAAATCTAGAGCAAAAAAGAAGAAAAAACTGATGTCTGCCTCGTCTCTCTACGAGACTATTGATTAAATAGGGTAGGGAGTTCAAGTCTTGATCGTACAAGGAAAAATCTGACGAAAATCGTGTCAGATCAAGGATTAGCCGCGCGGCCTGTCCTTCCCCATGGTTGGCCACGCGGCCACATAAGCCAGTTCAGACAGATCGCAAGTCCATCCCCGTCAAATGCCGGAATGGACCCATTTCAGACATATTTAAGGTCCCAAATCATGAAAGAGGTCCGATAAAGAGGGTGAAACTGCCCGGCAGTGTGTAATCCCCATCTTACCCCTAGGGATCATGCATTGTGCTAAATGTAAAAACATGTAAATAAAATACTAATTAATTAGACATACAAATTAAAAATACTATACATAAATATCTGTTTGTCTGTTCCTTTCCTCTCTCTCTAACAAAATGCAGCAAATAAGGCGACTACATCTAGTCCGAGTAAGAATCCTCGATGTCCACATCATTATAATCTCCACCCTGCTCCGTACGGCGGGACCCACCAGCTCCCGAGGTCCTACTCCGGACAGACCTCAAAATCTCATCCTCCATGGGGGACCTCTCTCTACGCTGAGGTAACACCACAACATCCCGACGGCAGGTGCAAGCAGCGGCCAAGCTCCGGAATAGCCTCTTAAAAATATTACCCCGACGGACAAAGCGTATATAGGCCTCCTGAGTCACCTGGGACAAATAAAGCACAGTTCAGATATAACTGTAAAGTGTGTGTGTATGTGCAAAACATAAATTAAAGGGTAAAATACCGTAGCTCCAATAGGAGGAAGCTGGGCCTCAGTAACCTCATCAGCCTCAGTGGGAGTCAAATCAAAATCCACCTCAACACCACCCAGCCTGCCTCTTTGCCAACACCTGTGGGCTCACCAACACATTCACTACGAACCACTCGTAATCATCCCCACTCTGGTACAAATGGGTCGGAGTCCTGACCCGGTAGTCACCGCTCCTCCTCAACCTAGCAGGATACAGCATATCCCTCGGGCCTCGCTCGGGGGCCACAACATAGGATGTCAGCTATACTGTCTGCAGACTCTCTCGCCAAGATACATGGCATACCCAGTCAACCCCGTCAAGAAGTAGCGGGAAGCAGTGAAATCCTTAGCCTGACCGACCCCTGTCAGCACTAGATCCAACCAAGGAAAGAACTGGAAGTCCTCATGCAAAGGACCACTCAACCTAGCAATAAAAATCCCCAGATCAGGAGTCTTCCTGGCCTTGCCGCGGCCCTCCAACCGGTTTCTCTTGGCCCAGAACCTCATAACCGGGACTTCCTTGATCCCCTGCACGCCAAAGGGAGCAATATGGAATAGCTCGTAGACCCACACCTGTGGAGAAAAGCAGTATTTCAGTTCAAAACAGTTTTAAAAGGCGGACAAGAAATAACAGAAGATTCAAAGACATACCTCAAAGGCAAACTGAAAGCAGTCGAAAGACGAGGTACTAGACCTCGAGTAGACAATAAGGGCCCGGTATATCTCTTCCAACCCGGCTCCGCCCCATAAGACCTGACTCGCCTGTTCCAGATCGGCCAGAGCACCCAACAGAGAAAACGACAAAAGGTCCCCGTACTCGGGAACAGGGTCTGTGATAAGTTGTACCACATAAAGGCCCGCACCAGACAGTCAGTATCATGAACACCCTTAATATAATCCCTGATAGCCTCCTCCACCAAGGTCCTCAGACGACCCGCCTCAAAGCCGTTTCCCTTAACACCTTTGCCCAACGGCATCCCAATCAGATCCACCTAATGGTGCAGGTCCGCAGCTAAGGACTCATCAAAAGGTAGCTCCACGTCCATGAACATGAGCCCCGTAATAGCAGCAAAGTCGGTAGGAGTAACAGTTACCTCTCCCCAACTAAAATGGAACGTGTGGGTGGTGCCCCACCAATACTCCCTCATCACCTCAACCAGACCCATCACCTTCTGGGTCCCCTCTATAGCCCGTACAACATCAAAAATGGACCGACTCCTAGAGCCTGGATCCTCTCCTTCACCACACCACCCGGCGGCAACCTCTGCCACAGCTCTGCCACCGCTCTCGTGGACCCACGAGATTTCATCCTCTGTAGGTAAACACAACAAAGGTATGTTACCCAACTAGCAATTATGTGCGATAATTTAAAGTGTACATGCATGCTTTATTTTATCTATTTGGGCATATATTTGCCATCCCCAAAAATTAATCAACAAATCTCAGAAAAATAAATAATCACGAACGATTAATTTAATGCGGTCTAAAAGTAATACAACAAGTATGAAATAAAAGACATAAAAATACCCAAAAATCAATAAAGCGAGATCGTTACTGTAGATACCCCGAGGAACCACGGCTTGGCTAGAGTGCGTGAATTACCTAGGATGTCTACTTGATTTTAAGAGTCGCCACCCACGTTTTAGAGGAACGCGAGAAAACCTAAGAAAATAGCCTTTTTTATTGATTACGAAACCAAATATCTTGAGATGAAGGGTTCGGGGGTTAGGTGACGGAGTGGGAAGTACTTAAACACCCACTCCGCCCCGCTTACGCGGGTCTTGCTACTTTTGGTGTTCTTATATTTACATGTCCTTCAATTGATAAAATATGCTAACAACTACAAAGTAAAGATAAGGGGAAAATGAAAGCTAAATGATTTTATTGATTGAGTGTTTAATGGTTACATGTTGAATATTTACTAAACAATTACATTAAGATATGAAATGGAATTAAATTAATGTTGGAATGTTGGGATGTAACCTTGGCCAAACTTCAATAGTGAAGTGGCCTTTTGGTTGTATCCCTTTTTATGGAGATTGCATACTAGTAGGACACAAATAAAATAAGAGAATAGAAAAGTTGTACCTTTAGAAAAGGGACTTTGAACTTGGACTTAAAAATGGTGCTGTTGTAGGGAAATTGTTGTAGAACAATTTGTGTAGAGTCTTGTCACGAAGAACTCTTGTAGTATAGAATTGTGTATAGTGTGTGTGTAAGAAAAGTTTCAAGTCTAAGAAGAAGGTCCAAGAGAGGTAAAAGAGAGATGAAAAGAGATCCAAAAAGAGATGAAAAAGAGGCCCCCTCTAATGGTGGATTGGAGGGGTTTTTATAGTTGAAAGGGGATGTTTTTGGTGCCAAGACGGAGTCACAAAGATCAGTTTCCCAGGCAAAATCATATAAAATGAGAAAGGGAGAGATTCTTGGACAGAAATCAGTAACTGACACGCCCAGACGCGCGCACATCCCGTATAGTCGGCGGGAGGCGTGCGCTTCTGGCCCCAAAGGGCGGAGGCGCGCGACTTAGAAATGGCGATTTTGACAGAACGGACTAGAAAGTTAACTCTGTTGTGCAGTTTAGTCCAAAACTGACGGAATCAGTTAGGAACTTAACCGAACTAATAGAAATTAACAAAAACAAGTGTAAAAATGCTATGTATGCAATCGGGGTGAGAGGTCGAAGGCGGGGTGTCTACAGAGCCCCTCAGCGACGTGGATTGCGAAGCAAAATGCGTCGACGAAAGAAACACAACCGCCGAGGACATCGACAAGAGAAAACAAAGACTCGATAAAGCAGGAAATTGATATAGAAAGGATATTGCGGGATCCGTTTGCTGAAGCGGGATCCGTTTGCTGATGCGGGATCCGTTTGCTGAAGCGGGATCCGTTTGCTGAAGCGGGATCCGTTTGCTGATGCGGGATCCGTTTGCTGAAGCGGGATCCATTTGCTGGTGCGGGATCCGTTTGCTGGTGCGGGATCCGTTTGCTGGTGCGGGATCCGTTTGCTGGTACGGGATCCGTTTGCTGATGCGGGATCCGTTTGCTGATGCGGGATCCGTTTGCTGAAGCGGGATCCGTTTGCTAAGGCGGGATCTGAGGCTCCGTCTGCCTATATGTGATATTGTTGTGTTGCTTGTTGGAAAGGTGGTGATTTTGCGGCTCACCATGGACCGAGTTGTTGTCATTGAACTGTAATTGTTTGACTCTGTGGGATGCAGGCGTAGTTGACGGCGGATCACTTTCTGCTGGGGATGAAGTGCCTTGAGTTGCAGATGTTGTTGACCTTGTGGTGGTACCTGTTAAGTGTGTGCTTTGCAGGTATATGTGCTTGTGACATGTGTGAAATGGCAGTTATGAGAGAAATTGTGCTTGTGGTGTGATGTGATTTTAAAGAACTTTTGTATGAGGGAGAAGTAAAGTGATTTTTTGTGTGAAGTGATTTTTGAAAGCAGCGATTTCCTTGAGAGAGATGAATGATGTCCATACCTTCACTTACCATTATCGTTGGATGGATTCGTGATGTTGTGGTAGATGCTTTGGCGGAGAGTGTCGCTGCCTTTGATGATGAATTCGCTTTTGATGGAGTGTCGGTGGGACAGTATTCCGGGTGATGGGTTGGTCGTGCCAAAAGGCTGCCTACGTATCCCTTGAAAGGAATCAGACCAGCGTAGTTCAAGGATGGTGGAGAACACTGGGGAAGAATGGTAGGAGCAAGGCAAAGTAAAGCACGAACTTTTGCACATAGAAAAAGAAAAAGAAAAAGATTTTTTTTTATTTAGATTAGAAGGGAAAGAATATGCACACATGTGAGAAAAAGTTTTTTTTTTTTTTTTTTTAGTTCGTGGGTGAACTATTTTAACCATTGTGTGTTTGTAAAGCCAACCCAAGATCAAGTCGTGTTCAATCGAAGTCCGGATTGCCTCGCTTGAATGTTGTCGCCGCGGTGTCCGACGAAAATTGATGTCTAGCCCCAAGAGATTTGTCGATTATGGGGCTCCAAAAGGCATTTGATGCCGAGATAAGGGGTTGCTGATTGTAAAGCCCCTCGAATGCTGAACTTTGAGTGGCTTATGAAGCCCCAAGATGAATCAACTCTTATCCCATTCAAATAAACTGTCTTTTGTTTTCGACGTGGGCAAGCCTCAAGAGAAGATCATTGATACCAAGCTTTAAGATATTGCTAAGCCCCAAATGTCATGGGCTTATCAAGTTTGTAGATGGCGGGATGTGAAGACCTTTCGATGTGAAGCCCCAAATCGGCTTAGCTTTGTATTGAGAGCGGATGCCACATCGGGTAGGGCTTTTGAAGGCGATCTCCTTCTTTCTCTTACTTAGAGATGGATGGCCCTTTTTGTGGTTGATACCTAAATGGCGGAAGGTCCATGTTGAAAATTTAGTACGGTCTTCGGGAGACGTTTCGTGGGAGATGGTGATGTTGTTGCAGATGATAAGGTCTTGGTGTGATAAAGTCTCGAACGATATGTTTGCTTGAGTCTTCTTGAGTTGAGCCGATGGCGGATCTTCGGATGCAGCCTGTGCTTTTGATCTTGGAGAAGGGGGTGCAGTACTTGCAGAAACATTGGAATTGGCCGTAACTCTGCTTATAGAGTTAACATATTGGCATTGCCCGCTATAACTCAGCCGGGTGAGTCTAGCATATTGAATCTTTTTCCTTTTCTCTAAGACTTCCTTCAGAATCTCGCTGTGAGTTCTAACAAGAATCATCAAATTCATTCATATCATCGGAGCCTTCATTTAAAACCAAGAGGCCTTTTGACTAGAAGTGTTGAGGGACCATTGAAGCTTGATCCCTTTCATGGAGCCATAAGACTACTCCCAAATTGCATTGCTTGGGTACCACTGCCCAAAAGCTTGTTAATTACGAAGCCCCAATATTGCCCTTTGCTTGTATCACTGTAATGCCGTAGCCCAAAAGATTTGTAGATTGAGAAGCCCCTTGAGACCTTTCGGTATGAAGCTTCAAATGTTGCTGGGGACATTGAAGTGAATTGCTTCTTGCTAAGGGAGCCTTTAAGACTTGACCGTAGCCCCTAGAGTGCCATCATTGATTGTGAGAAAGGTCTATCCTTGATTAGGGGAACGAGCACGGGCACACATGACAAGAGGGATTTTGACATCCCTTTTGAGAGACTTTGAGGATAGTCTCACACATCTTTCTCGTGCATAGCCCCTAGGGCTTATTGATTGTCAAATGAAGCAAAGATTCCCTTGTTCTTAAATCACATAGCCCCTAGGGTGTCACCATTTGTTGAGCAAAGCAAGAGTGACTCATCCTCGTGCGAGGGAACAAACATAAGAGGACATGGCAAAAGCTACTCCATTTCTCGGGAGCCTTTCGGCGTACTTTAGAAGCACATACTTGCAGAAGCTTTGAAAACCGAGACACATGTTATTGCTATTTGCTGCCCAAGCCAATTGACTAGCTGGGGATTATTTTGTGCAACCTCGTACCCCTTCAATGATAGGCTCGTTCTCGGACGGATCTTGGTTACCACGGGCCTTCTTTTCATGAACCTAAAAATACACACTGCTGGAGAATGATGCCAATAACCCAAGACAACCTTTGAGGGTGCCATCTCTTGTCGAGCCTTTTGCGATCCCAAAGTTGACTCGGTGGGGAATTGACTTGCTGAGGAGATCCAATGTAGAGCTTGTGCAGTTGTCTTCCTTAGAGGCCGGAGATCTCCATTTCTCTTTCCCTTCTCTCTCTCACTCTCTCATTTTTTTTATGACGCACCCTATTTTTTCCTAGACCGCCCTTTCGGGTTTTCAATCTAGCGGGCATCTCTTTTGCGTCTTTTTTTTTTGACTCGATTAATGAGGAAGTGTGCATTGACTCTGGTTGAGGAGATGAGACATGTAATTTTGCGGTGAAGACCTCTTGTAACTAAAGATGAGTGACATTGACTCGACTAGGGAAGTGTCCCTAGTATTGACTTCATGTATGTATATTTTTTAATGACTCACGAAGGCAAGTAAGTCATTAAGAGAGAAGAGAAAGAAAGCCCCAGTTTGATTGCAAGAAACTGGGAGTATCGCAAAAAGAAGAGAAACCCCTAGGCTCGACAAGGAACGGAAAGCGATTCTAAATCTAAGAAAGTTGTTCAATCTTTTGGTGATTAATTCATTGGCAAATGAATCGTACAAAGATGTCATGACAAGTTCGAGAGGAAGGCTGATCACCATAACGTTCTAGGGCTAAACATATCTTCTTTCTTGCATGAGACCGGACCCGAAGGTTTCCTACGTTCCTCCAGTGAAGAGGCTCAGGTCACCGTAGTTCTTGTGGATGCTCCATTCGTTGAGATGGTTGTTGCTTCCTCCTTTATCGGTGGAATGATGTTGATCTTGTACTTCTTTAATTGAGGGGGATTTTTTTTTTTTTTTTTTTTTTTGTGCTCTAACTTTTGCCTAGGTTGATTTGAGGATTTCAACCTAGCGAGCTTTTTTTTTTTTTTTTAATATCCCCCTTTGAAACATTGCTTGATTTTTCCATGGTCGTTGCTTTACCTTGCTTTGGCTTGATTTTGCAGTTGATGTTTTGATGTCTTCGTTGTTGATGCCGTCGTCGATGTTTAGCCCCTAGGCGTTCAAGTGATAGCCTTCGTTCTAAAACGTGTTTCGACATCTTTTCATCATTTTGCCAAGAGTTAAATTGAACAACTTGAAAGAGTGTATGAGGACAAGAACAACTTTTATTTAATGATTGACTCAAAATTTAACATTGGACGAGAGAAAACATTAAGGCACACTAAAGAGGACTTTGACTCTTCTTTTTTTTTTTTTTTTTTTTTTTTTTATTCCTATCACTAGGTAGAGAAAGAGAAACGGAGATTGTTTGCTGTAGTCCCCATTGTCGTTGTAGCCTTCCTTGCGGCATGATCTCTTGTTGAGGGCCCATTTCAAATCTGAGCCCCTTTTTGATGAGTTCTTGCATGTTCTCACTCTCTAACTGTTGTTCTTCAACCACGGTAAACTCACCATTGTCAATCGAATCTTGGATGATGTCGCGGAGGGAGAAGCAATCCTCGGTGAGATGACCGCTGCATAGGTGATAGTCACACCACTTGTGGTGGGCATGGTTGCGACGTAAAGGTTGTGGTTGCTTGTACCCTTGGAGAGGAGAAACTTGTCCCTTGGTTTTGAGAGCTTCGTAGTCTTCGGTGATGGTCATGCCATTGAGAGGGGTATAGACACGGTCGTTGGTGGCACCTTTGTGACTTTTGAGGGGTGAGCCACTTGAGCGTGCTTTACCGTGGACCTTTGCCTTGCTGTCGGTGAGCTCTTGCAAACGAGCCTTAAGTTCGGACACTTCTTCTTTATGAATTCTCCTCTCAAGATCAAGACGGGCTTGCCACAACTCATCCTTGCGGCGGGCATCCTCGACAAGTCTATCCATTTGTTCCCCCATGGCTCTTATTATGTTGAAGAGCCTTTCGTTGGACACGGAGATGTTCTCACCCTTGTTGTTGTTGCCGTTGGAAGCCATTGGACCTATTGAGAGAACACGGTCGATCTTAGGTTGGCCCCACAAACATATTTTGAGTAAAATAATTAACCCACAAACAAAGGAAAAAAGACTCAACCACATAAGAAAAATGACTTTTTTTTTATTATTTACAAAAGTCGGAAGGACGTGGTCCTTTTTGGGGTTTCTAGAAAAATAGTGGAATCGTCACACTAGTATATAGACCTTCTCGCGGTCCCATATACTCATCAGATTCCACCACGCTTGTGATTCCTACATGTGTCGGGATTAAACTAAATTAATGTAGTAAATCATACATGCGGGGACGGATTTTTATTTTTGTCCATAATGACCACTTGGGGACAGATTTTTATATCGTCCATAACAACGAGTGGCATGTATGATTTGAAGACATTAGTTTAGGGAAATCTCGGCACATGGAAACCGACTTGAGTCACGGAGTGTTAGACCCTAACTAGAATTGTGTGGTTTGTGCTCGGCTAAAGAGAGGCTTAAAGGTGACCCCCGGCATGAAGTCGTGAACTACGCCACGGGCTGAGGTTTACCGCTTCGGAAGAGTCAAGGTCGAGTGGAGCTTGAAACTTCCTAGGACGGGCCTCGACGGGTTGGACTTGTGCGACTCAATAGTGAGCAGTTGATAAGAGTTGTGCGCGTAGTGTGAGGTCTAACAAGTGATAAAATAATTTTTTTTTCAAAGAAAGAAAAAACAAATAAGCACATATTTACAACTTTCGAATCACCCGTGTGACCGATAAAAATGAAATAGAAAATAAAAAGCAATTATGTGCAGGCCCGGTGCCCACACACTGTCAAGACTGTCCATTCTGTTCACTGTTTCTGTTCTGGAAAATTTCCCAGACGCGCGCGCTTTGGGCTTTGAGGATGGGAGGCGCGCGCCTTAGGCACTAGAGGGCAGAGGCGCCCGCTTCTGGGCAGTACCTGCAAATCAGTGGGTTCAAGGGATTGCCTTGACCCTAAATTATAGAGCTTTTCCCCTGCAGACATTGTTAGCACAGAAACATGGAATTGAAGGACGAGATGGGAGGCGGGCGATTCTGGTTCAAAGGGTCGGACGCGCGCGCGTTAGGCCAAGACGGCCGAAGGCGCGCGCTTCCTACCCTTTTTACCATAATGACCAGAAAACAGATATAAGAACACCAAAAGCAGAAAATGCAAGTTTAACCCTCTATGTCCCCAGCAGAGTCGCCACTGTAGATACCCAGGGGAACCACGGCTTGGCTAGAGCGTGTGAATTACCTAGGATGTCTACTGATTTTAAGAGTCGCCACCCACGTTTTAGAGGAACGCGAGAAAACCTAAGAAAATAGCCTTTTTTATTGATTACGAAACCAAAGATTCTTGAGATGAAGGATTCAGGGTTAGGTGACGGAGTGGGAAGTACTTAAACACCCACTCTGCCCTGCTTACGCGGGTCTTGCTACTTTTGGTGTTCTTATATTTACATGTCCTTCAATTGATAAAATATGCTAACAACTACAAAGTAAAGATAAGGGGAAAATGAAAGCTAAATGATTTTATTGATTGAGTGTCTAATGGTTAAATGTTGAATATTTGCTAAACAATTACATTAAGATATGAAATGGAATTAAATTAATGTTGGAATGTTGGGATGTAACCTTGGCCAAACTTCAATAGTGAAGTGGCCTTTTGGTTGTATCCCTTTTTATGGAGATTGCATACTAGTAGGACACAAATAAAATAAGAGAATAGAAAAGTTGCACCTTTAGAAAAAGGACTTTGAACTTGGACTTGAAAATGGTTCTGTTGTAGGGAAATTGTTGTAGAACAATTTGTGTAGAGTCTTGTCACGAAGAACTCTTGTAGTATAGAATTGTGTATAGTGTGTGTGTAAGAAAAGTTTCAAGTCTAAGAAGAAGGTCCAAGAGAGGTAAAAGAGAGATGAAAAGAGATCCAAAAAGAGATGAAAAGAGGCCCCCTCTAATGGTGGATTGGAGGGGTTTTTATAGTTGAAAGGGGATGTTTTTGGTGCCAAGACGGAGTCACAAAGATTAGTTTCCCGGGCAAAATCATATAAAATGAGAAAGGGAGAGATTCTTGGACAGAAATCAGTAACTGACAAGCCCAGACGCGCGCGCATCCCGTATAGTCGGCGGGAGGCGCGCGCTTCTGGCCCCAAAGGGCGGGGCACGCGACTTTGAAATGGCGATTTTGACAGAATGGACTAGAAAGTTAACTCTGTTGTGTAGTTTAGTCCAAAACTGACAGAATCAGTTAGGAACTTAACCGAACTAACAGAAATTAACAAAAACAAGTAAAGTAAAAATGCTATCTATGCAATCGGGGTGAGAGGTCCAAGGCGGGGTGTCTACAGTTACCTCCTTCGTCTCCATCAGTCTCCCGCCAGACCAATGCTTATCAACGCCCACATACAAGTCGAGGTGTTGTCCCATAGAGGAATGCCACTCATCGGTACGGAAGTTTCGCGAAGCCATCCTTGCCTGTTGTTGATGCTGTCCCGCTCCTTCACCTTGTTCAAATTGGGGTCCCGCACCACCACCTTGCTCAAATTGTGGTCATGCACCTGCATCTTGCTCATACGGTTGCCCCGCACCAAAGATATACTCAAGATCCATCGCAATAATGATGAAAAATCTCAAAAGCTCTCTTTTTCTCTCTTAAAGCTCGAGAAAAGCAAGGAAAAGTGGAGACGAAAGAGACAGCCGGCGGTTGTTTATAGGGTCTGTCCAACAAACGGACTAGCCACGCGGCCAGTGTGTCCAGGTGATGTGGCACGATCTCAGCCCTCCATCTCGCGCGCTCACAAGCAATCCCCGCATATGAAGATCAGCCAATCAGAAGGTTTCGTAGCGCGTCCTGTTACTCCTCCAGGCAAGAAATTTTACAATTTAGCCCCTCAGCTTATTTTTAATCCAAAATTAGCAAATCCAGTCCGGAAGACCGTGTAAATCACCCAACTTAACCAAATCCTGTCCGGAAGACCGCGTAAATCACCAAACTTAACCAAATCCGGTCCGGAAGACAGCGTAAATTACCAAGATTAAAAAAAAACGGTCGGGAAGACAGCATAAAACACCAAAACAATCTCTAATCAAAGGCTGGGAACGTCCTTAAACCCTAAAATTATGATTGGAGGTAGGAAACATCCATAAACTCGAAGGCGGATTAAAGAAACCGTCGTAAAAGCATTAAATAACCCAAAAAATTATAATTGGAGGTGGGATACATCCATAAACCCTTCATGTTGAGAATGTTATAGGCGTAACACCGTGCGAGCTTTAGATAATCGGCGTTACCTGTTACCGGATTCTGCGATGCTGAGGAACTGCACTTCTCAAAGTACCGTAGCTTACCGATAAGTTATGCGATTATGTACGCTCTATAGGAAGTTAGAATTCATCCCTCTTTTTGTTCTCGATTCTTTAAACTTCTTGTCGAACCATGCATATGACCTCTCCTCTTTCCCCAAGTAAAGTCCATCTGCAATGACTTTATTTGTTCTACGATGATTCTTTTCTATAAAGTCTATCTGCAACGACTTTATTGTTCAACGATGTTTCGTTTCTTTTTGGTTTCCTCCTTTTTACCTCTTTCCCAAAGTAAAGTCCATCTGCAACGACTTTATTTGTTCTACGATGATTCGTTTCTGTAAAGTCTATCTGCAACGACTTTATTGCTCAACGATGTTTCGTTTCTTTTTGGTTTTCTCCTTTTTATCTCCTTCCCCGGTAAAGTCCATCTACAACGAATTTATTTGTTCTACGATGATTCGTTTCTGTAAAGTCTATCTGCAATGACTTTATTGCTCAACGATATTTCGTTTCTTTTTATTTTCTCCCCAGTAGGGTCCACGTGACTTTATTGCTTGACGAATATTTGTCTATCCCCAGCAAAAAGACGATGTCTCATTTCTTTCTCCCCCATGTTCTCAAACTATGTCTGGCTTGATTCCCTTTGGATACGTAGCTAGCCTGACTTAGGTTCAGCCACTCGACTAACTTGGTCACCTTCTCTCTCATTCCTCTCTCAATTTGGAACTCAGGTTTCAGATCGGTTCCTTTTCTTAATCAACGACCCTCCATGCCTTGCAAGAAACATCGCCGAGGAGCTACTGTTAGTACCCAACCTGAAAATGAGTTATTAGGCATTCTAGAACTCATAAGGACCTCCCAGGTATTTTTGAACTGCGCAAGACTTATCCAGGATTTCACAAAAAGCCCAGATAAGGAGATATTGACGACCTGATCGGATGAAGCTACAAAGATAGACGTTATCTCATCATCCTCCAGAGTCTAAGATGATCAAAGCATTGGGAACCGAACTAACCACTTGGACCGGCCGGGCGGCCAATCTAGGAGGGGCCGGGCGGTCACTCCTTCTAGTCAGAAACCCTAAAAATAGGTGACCTCAGTTCATAATTTAGACACAATTCTCTCCCCCGAGTTCTATAGCCTAAAGTTACGGCAGAACTCTCTCTCTAAGCCTTTATAGCAATCCCGAAGGTCCGACGAATCCGCGGAAGAGATTTGACTTTGTTCTTGTCAAGATTGGTGATAATTCTACATGTTTTCTTAGTTTAGATCTGATTTATGCTAGTTTCATTATGTTTATACACCTATATTCATGTGATTCATAACGTGTTCTTCATGTTCTTGCTAGAATTCATAATATGCTCTACATCTAGGGTAGCGATCTTCATGCTTATGTGTTCATTCATACATGTTCATGATAGTCTTATTATTATGCTAGATCTATGGCTTATCCCATGCATAACATGCTAGATCTAATGTTTTAATCCCTACTTATAATGCATAGCCGATGATGATCAACGAGATCCAGGAACTACTTCTAAACCCTAAACTTTAGGTAATTACTCCCATGATCAATAACTCTCCAAGGATGAATATGAGGACTACACGTTGATCTTATCAATGGTATTATCACTATTGTAGGATGTGATCATCTTGCATGATTCTTGCTCCTCCCCCTTCATTATGCATGATCCCACTTCTTCTCTCTATTCCGATTATGTGCGAACTACGCTGACCTGAGCTTCTCATCACGAGAGGAACATAGGCAATCTTTGGATCCATTCTAAATCACTAACACACTACTAACACATTCATCATGATAGAAAGTCCGATCTATCGGGCGATAGGAGTAATAACTTGATATTCTTCTCTTGTCGTAACTTGACCCCCGAACCCTCTTTGTTAGCTGTTTCTCAATGTTTTAGCTCAATAAAAATAACGTGGTGACTCTTAATAAAGTTAAATGCCAACTTGAATATCCTAATCCCATAGAAAAGATAAATAAAGAAAAATAAAAAGAAAGACTTCCCGTGCGTCATCCGCATTCGGAAAGGGGATTCACAGAGGGTATTGTATTTCCGCTAGCTTGTGATTCCACCTCTTTTAGAAGTCATAGATAGGCTCGCCGGGCCTCTACATGTTGTTCTCTAAATCAGTACAGTTGACGTGCCAATCTAGGTTCGACTGATACTTCTCGCAGAAAGTAGTGGGGATTTGTTCCCACGTCTCTCATTCGGAGGGATCCAAACTCAAGAACCAATGGAGAGTGATTCTGTCCAAAGTGGTGTGGAAGACTCAGGCCATTTGCTCATTGGTGCAGTCATGGGCTCTCATGGCTAGAACATAACTGTCAAGATGAGTCTTGGGACAAGTAATACCATGGAATGTAGAGACCTTTGGCATCTTGAAGTCTTTAGGTAGAGCACCCACATTGCTTGGGTCAATGGTTTTGACAATCGGAGCGGCTTGCTTGGAGACCGTGTCGGATAGCTTGCGGATATGTTCTTGTATGGAAACCACTAGAGGGTGATTGGAGAAGTCTGCGCTACCATAGGCTTCAGTAGCGGGAGGAGCGGTGGAGACTGTGGGCACGGCGGCACCGATACTCAATGGTAGTGAAGGCGGTAGCAACTTGGTAGAGGACAAGTAACTACCCATCAACTCTGGTGACGGCTCATATGGACCCTTGCTGGAAGTTACTTTAGTACCAAAATCAGGAGGAGGGACCTTTTGGTAGTTGGGCATCTTGAGAGGGATAGCACCCTCGTTGGAAGGGTAGGTAGCAGGCACTGTTTCGGCTTGGACGAAGATCACTTCTTCATTGTGGAAGCTAGTTTCCACACCTTTCTTCTTCATCTCAGTGTGAAGATGATCTTTGAGCTTTTGGTTGACCCTTTATAGAGACTTGCTTCTATCCTCAAGCTTAGAGATCTGTAGCTTGAGGTTGGTGAAAAAAGCATGGAAAGGTAGAGGAATGTCCGAGGGCTTGATACTGGCGGCAATTTTTGGATTGGCAGAAGCGGAGACTGACAGAGTGGATACACTAGGAGTAGTAGGCTCTGGTGATGGAGACATTGTTGATGCAGAGACTGAAGACTGAGCTTGCGAAAGGCTTGACCGTTGAAGACGACCACCGGAACAGATCCAAACTTGCTTCTCTATAGAGGTAGCGGACGAGAGGTTTAGGACGGGACAAGGCTCATGCAATGTATTTTGTTATTTACATAAACAATGTATTATTAGTCCTAATGGTTGGAAGGGGTACCCATTTTTGGGTTACTATCTACAAAACCTGGATCAGTAGAGGTCATCACTACGTCTATAGACCCCTCTTTTTTCACCTGTATTTCACATCCCAAACGGACAATTTGGGCGAGGGTCCTATAGGGCAAGCGACTTCCACCGACCTAACGGATCCTAGCGACTAACCCTTGTTTAAGGCATTTAACGTAACGTTTATGTTACTTCCGTTAAGTTTTTAACGAGTTAAGATCTTTGTACAAAGTATCACTCGGCTTACTATATGCACACCCTTGTAGGGAATTTCATTTTTTGTGATTTTTTCTCTCGAAGGATCTCGACTCATTAAAGACTTAACGGATGACGGCATGAACGACATTTTAATTGTCTATAAAGAAAAGCTAGTCAAACCAACGGTCAACTAGGGAGTGTCCTAGACTCTGTGAGTGCATGGTTTCGAAAAGAACAAAGGATTAACCTCGACTGCTTCACAAGTGAAAACAGTGAGTTAGATAACCCGGGTGCCACGAAGATAGAGGCGACATGATCACCAAAATATATGCACTCAGTAGAGTATCCAGTAGGGTGTGCAGTGTGACACGGACCTAGTGGTAGTATGCGGATAATAACTAGTTATTTTTTAGGGAAAAAACAGAGAGTTTTTTTTTATATTTATTTACATGTATGCAATGCAAAACAGTTAGAAAGGGTACAATAGGAAACAATTAAGATATTAACGCACTAAAGTACAAGGGAAGCAGATATGTACAAGAGATAAAGTACAAGGGGGAAAGAACAAGTAAGAATACAATCATGATATTGACGAAAGTTTGACCCTCTATGTTTGAAGATGTTCAAAGCTAGTCCTCAGCAGAGTCGCCACTGTGAATACCCCTTTCCGAAAATGCGGGCGACGCACGGGAAGTCTTTATTTTATTTATATTTTCTATGGGATTAGGATATTCAAGTTGACATTTAACTTATTAAGAGTTGCCACGTTGTTTTTATCAAGCTCAAACATTGAGAAAAGCTAACAGAGAGGGTTCGGGGGTCAAGTTACAACAAGAGAAGAATATCAAGTTATCACTCCTATCGCCCGATAGATCGGACTTTCTATCATGATGAATGTGTTAGTAGTGTGTTAGTGATTGAGACCGGATCCGATGATTGCCTACATTCCTTTCGTTGGGAGAAGCTCAGGTCGACGTAGTTTGCATATAATCGGAATAGAGAGAAGAAGCGGGATCATGCATAATGAAGGGGGAGGAGAAATAATCATACAAAATGATCACATCCTAGAATAATGATTATACCATTGATATGATCAATGTGTAGTCATCATATTAATCCTTGGAGAATCACTGATCATGGGAGTAATTACCTAAAGTTTAGGGTTTAGAAGTAGTTCCTAGATCTCGTTGATCATCATCGGCTATGCATTATAAGTAGGGATTAAAACATTAGATCTAGCATGTTCAATCTAACATAGTAATAAGAACATCATGAAACATGTATGGAATAACATATAAGCCTGAAGATCAATACCCTAGATATAGATCATATTATGAATTCTAGTAAGAACATGAAGAACACGTTATGAATCATATGAATATAGATGTATAAACATAATGAAACTAGCATAAATTAGATCTAAACTAACATGTAGAATTCTCACCAATCTTGACAAGAACGAAGTCGAATCTCTTACGCGGATTCGTCGGACCTTCGGGATTGCTAGAAAGACTTAGAGAGAGAGAGTTCTATCTGCAGTTTAGACTGTGGAACTCGGGGGATATAATTGTGTTGAAATTATGAATTGAGGTCACCTATTTATAGGAAAAGTTGACCTGGAGGAAGTGGCCGCCTGGCTGGAAGAGTGGCCGCCCGGCCGATCCCAGCGGATTGGCTCGATGCCCGAGGTTCTGATCAATCAGGACTCTAAGAACTCCTAGATAACGCCTATCTCTGATCCCTCATCTATCAGTCGAGAATATCTTCTTATCTGGTCTTTTCGGGAAATTCCGGATAATTCCTGCGCAGCACGTAAATGCCTGGGAGGTCCCTGTGAGTTCTAGAATGCCTAATAACTCATTTTCAGGTTGGATACTAATAGGCCCCCTAGGTCAACCTAATCAACCTTTGACCCCCTAGGTCAACCTCATCACCTTTGACCTCTTAGGTCAACCTTTGACCCCCTAGGTCAACCTTATCAACCTTTGACCTCTTAGGTCAACCTTTGACCCCCTAGGTCAACCTTATCACCTTTGACCTCTTAGGTTAACCTTTGACCGCTTAGGTCAAACCCTACTTACAGTTTGCCGCTTAGGTCAAACTTTGACCCCTAGGTCAAACCTTCACCTTCGACCCATCTAGGTCAATCTGCTACCCCTATGTCAATCCGCTACCTTTGACCCACCATCGACTCACCATCCTTGACCCATCTAGGTTAAATTGTCCATATTTGACTTACTTAGGTTAAAAATACCCCTTCACCTTTGACCCATCTAGGTCAATCCTTGACCCGCTTAGGTCCACTTACCTATCTTGGATTGATCTAGGTCAATCTCCAACCTCCCTTGGTCAACCAACCCGAATAGGTCAGCCTACTTAGGTCAACCATCTAGACCAACCAACCTACATGTGACATGCCTAGGTCAAACCATGTCTGTCCCGCTTAGGTTATCCCATATGCAACCCGCTACAAGCCGCTACCTTGATCCATTCACTATATAGGTCAATCCAACCCTTCTCATTTAGGTCGACCTATCCTTCACCCATCTAGGTCAACCCACTATCCTCGTCGCGATCTTTCTTGACCAACCTTTCGGCCTACCTAGGTCAAACCCTAAGTCAAACCATACTCGACCAGATTAAGTTAAAACCAACTCCTATAGGTCTTCCTCACCTATGCTTGACCAAGGACCGAGTCATCTCCCTCTTTTTTGATCCCCAAAGGTCACTCTTTATCTCAAAAGTACCTGGACTTTACCAAATTGACCCCTATGGTCATCTCTCACCTTTTTTTTAAGTCTAACTTGACTCAAAACTATGGTGACCTGAGCCTCTTATTGTGTGGGACCTCTCCCTTATGGTAAGGGGAACATAGGCAACTTCGGACGGGTCAAACTTTCAATTTTTTGCCAAAAAATGCATTTCAAAAATACGGAGATCGAATCTTAAAAAAAAATGATTTTATAATGATGCCTTGTCATTAATTATAAGTCTGATTCAATTCAAAGACTTAATTCCTCCAAAACTATTATAGAATCCTGCATCATGTCTGCAGAAAGGAACATCAAACTTGCAACTGAAGCTGTTACCCAAGGTCTCGAGACAACTCTCCACACCAACACTGATCTCACTAAGCAAGCAGCCCACTTCGAGACCATCCTCAACGAGCAAGCAACCCTATTCCGGACCGCTGTCAATGAGCAAGAGGCCTACTTTGAGACTGTCCTCCTCAAGCAAGCAGACCACCTTCAAAAACATATGTACAAGGCCCTAAAGGACACCGAGGAACATCTACAGTCTGATGTCTATGGCATCTACGAGTACCTCAACCGCACTTTCCCTCATGCTCAGTTTCAACACCCGTACGCTCCTCAAATGTTTGGGCCACCACAGACTTTCCCCATTGGGATGCCTCCTATGACTAATCATCAACAAGGGATGCCAGTACCTAAACCACCCTCAAAGATGGTTCACAAAAAGAAGGATGAGTGCGAGTACAATGACTTGGGTATGCCATTAGCCAAACTCTTCAAATGTCTAGTTCAAGCCGGCAAGTTGTCTCCTCTACTCAACTATAAACCGCTCAGGGTGAAGCAAGACTTGGATCCCTCTAAATATTGCAAATACCACCAATATATTGAGCATGACACCGAAGGTTGCCTCCAACTGAAGAGAAAAATCCAAGACCTCATTGATAATGGGACCCTCGTCCGCCATGGGACTACATGGAGATGATTCAAACAAGAAGAATGAGCAAATTGGGGCTACCTCCTTTAAATAAAAAATAAAAAGGGGTCATTCAGTCTTTGTAGGTTCTAGAGTGTCCTTAGTCAAAAGTCCACCTTGGACGATTTTTGTTTCTTTAGTAAAAGTCCACCCCGGACTAGTCATTTTAAATCTTTTTGTTCCAATAAAAGAGTCTTTATTTCCTTTCTTTTCTCTCTAGACTTGAGACATGATCTTGCATAAATCAATTCCATGAAAAATGTCTTATTCACCATTTTCATTTGATTGCTATATCTTTATATGATGAATTAATCTTAATCTTAATCATTAATGAATACTCATTAAAAGGTAAATGGACCCACAAACCTTCACATAATTAAGTAAACGATTAATCTCAAGATAACAAATGCTTTGATCAATTGCGATGAACAAATCACTTTCTCTCCCTGTACACTCTCTATACACACTCCCCATGTGTACACCCATGTACACTCTATCCATATAATACAAACTATACAATCACCCCGTGTACATCCTTCACGTATACTCTCTTTATACACCTTATCCCATACACTATCCTCGTACACCCCCCATCTCATCATTAAACCCCTTTTCCATACGGTCATGGACTGTGGTTGCTCATCATCAAATAGACATCCATGCTGCCACAATTCAAGGGGTTGTTTGTTCCCTTCATGAGTACTTGTAGATACCCCGGGAGGGCCCCACAGCTTGGTTAAAGTGCGTGGGTCGGTACTAGGATGTCTATTTGTGTTTTTTAGAGTCGCCACCTATGTTTTAGAGGAACATAAGAAAAACCTAATGTATATTAGCCTAAGTTTGATTTGAAAATCAGAGATTCTCGTTATGGGGTTCGGGGGTTAGGTTACGAGATGGGAAGTACTTAAACACCCATCTTGCCCAACTAATGTTGGTCTTGATTGATCAAAGTCTACATAAATAATAAAATGTTCTAGCTTTTGTAGACTATAATAAAAGGGGGTTTTAAAAGAGGTTTTTGGAATGTAGGGAGATAACTCCTTGACTAGCTTCAATGAGGTGAAGTAGTCTTTGGTTTCATGTCCCAAAATGTTTGGGTGATTGAACTTTTGATGAAAGTAGAAGAAAGAGAGGAGAGATGAAGTAGAAAGGAGAGAAAAGATTAGCCTTTACCTATACTTCAAAGAACTTCAAATAGAGCTTCTTGGAAAATGCCTTGCAAGTATATTTGTGTAGAGTTTTCTTAATGATCAAAAGTCCTCCCCCTTTTCAATGGTGAATTAGAGGGGTTTATATAAGTAAAAGAGAAGTGCTTTTGGAGCATAAACCAAGTCACAAAGATCAGTTTCCCAGGCAAATCCTGTTAAAAGGTGCAAGGGAGGGATTCTTGGACAGAAATCTGTAACTGACGCCCAGGTGCGCGCGCCTCCTACCTTTGTGGCGGGATGCGTGGGCCTCTAGCCCCAAAGGGTGAATGCGCGCACCTTGGAGATGGCAAATTTGACAGAATGGACTAGCAAGTCAGCACTGTTATTCAGTTTGGTCCCTAAACTTAACGTGGTCAGTCAGGAACTTAACGGAAGTAACAGAAACTAGCGATAAACAATTAAAATAAGGAGAAACACAAGATTAAATGTGCAATCGGGGTGACCGGTCCAAGGCGAGGTGTCTACAGAGCCCCTCGGCGACATGGATTGCAAAGCAAAACACATCGACGAAAGAGCAGAACATCCGCCGAGGACATCACAAAGACAAAAGAAAAGACTCGATGAAAAAAAGAATCTTGAAATTATAAGAGATAGAAGTGCGCTCCTTATATGAGCGAATTTTGCTGATAGGAGGGGGTGCGGTGATAGAAATCGGCCCACCGTAGCTAATATTTAGAGTCCGTATAGAGGATTGGAAGGACTATAGAGTCTGCCTGCCTGCTGATTTAGAGGGACTCGAAAGTCTGCCTGCTGATGTAGAGGGACTCAAAAGTCTGCCTGCTGATTTAGAGGGACTCGAAAGTCTGCCTGCTGATTTAGAGGGACTCAAAAGTCTGCCTGATGATGTAGAGGGACTCGAAAGTCTGCCTGCTGATGTAGAGGGACTCGAAAGTCTGCCTGCTAATTTAGAAGGACTTGAAAGTCTGCCTGCTGATTTAGAGGGACTCGAAAGTCTGCCTATCGATGTAGAGGGACTCGAAATTCTGCTGCTGATGTAGAGGGACTCGAAAGTCTGCCTGCTGATTTAGAGGAACTCGAAAGTCTGCCTGCTGATGTAGATGGACTCGAAAGTCTGCCTGCTGATTTAGAGGGACTCGAAAGGCTGCCTGCTGTTTTAGAGGGACTCGAAAGTCTGCCTACTGATGAATGTGAATTTGTTGAGTAGACTTTGCTGATAAGGTGGTGATTTCAGTGGTTCACCGCGGACCAAATTACTTTTTGGAGCTGCACTTTCAGTTGACTTTTGCGGGGTGCGGGCACAGTTGGCGGCGGACCAAAAGAATGTTTTCCTTTTTAGAGAGGAAAATGTCGAGTTTGACTTGTATGCGTGTGCGTGCATAAGCGTGTGTGTACGTGTGCGTGAGTGTACGTGTACACATATACGCGCACGTACTTAATATCGCATGCACGCGTAACGACGCTACACTACGAGGGCTGCCTCTCCCTGCTTGTTCACCTCCCATGTGTATGGGAAAGAACTTTAATTTAGCTTTTTTCAAGCTTTTTAAGCCAGGCCTCACATAAATTACATAGATAATATAAGTGATAGATGGAATGCTAATTGTTGGGTATGTTTATTATAAACCACTCCTATTACCTTAATTTGATTGATCCCATAACCTAATTTTACTCTTTGTGGACTTTAGGATATATTGTAAGAAGTACTTGTACTTCATTTAGAATAAGTCCACTTTATAGTTGAATAGGCTTAGCAGATTAGGACTCAATTTTTTCTAAGTCTGGAAAAATGAGGTAGGTCCATTGCCTACCGCATGTAACCTACCGCATAACCAAGGTGCCGCATTCTCTATGCTTGCCGCAGATAACCTTGCCGCATGGTTTCATCCTACCGCGTGAATCTCTACCGCATGGAACCATGGTTGAAGAAACTCAAGATGGTTCAAACTTAACCATGGTCACACTTGTGTCTTTACCTTGGTTAGTTTTGAACGTTGCAAATTCAAATTTCAAATTTGAATACAACTGTCATCATAGTACAGTTGGACCACCATGACTCTGCAACAAAAGGACAACTCAGACTGAGCTCCAATTAGATTTCAACAGCTCATTGTCCTTCAACTTGGACCCCAAGTATTTCTAACGGCTAGTTTCTCCATCAAGGCTATAAATAGACCTTGAATTCTTCATTGAAAGATACGCTGAGATTCTAAGAGAGAAATTGCTGTTGAAATTCTTGGTGATTGAAGATCATACTCAAGATTTCCAGAATCCTTTGAATCTTCAAGCACTCAACCTTAAAGTCTTCAACAAATCTCCAGCAACCTTCAAGATCAAATCTCAAGCCTCTCAACACAAGATTCATTAGGCTCTAAAATCATATAGATTTCAAGAGCTCTTGATTCTTACACACACACTCACCCCGATTGATCAATCACATAGATTGAATCATTAGGGATACACTGGTCTAAGTCTAGGATTGTTCTTCATAGAAAATAGGAGTTAATTCAGTTCTTCATCTTTGTAATCTGTACTCAAGAGAATTAATACATCCTCCATTCAAAATCCAAGACTGACCATCTTGGTAAAGGACGTAGATCTTTTAACAGATCGAACCTTTCCAAATCATTGTGTCATTTACTTACTGCACTTTACCTTTCTGCAAATTTACTTATTGTTCATCTTGTTCATATTGCTCTTCACTTGTTCATATTAATTTTGTTTGTATTTTAGTGTTTGATCTTTCAGATTTAAGAACAAGTGTGAATTGTGTTTGTTTGTCTACCTCATTGCCTAAGTTAAAATCTGACTAACTTATTATTTGCCAAAAATCTCCAAGACACAAATTTTCAATCTTTCAACCTACCTCACCTTAACCTACCGCACTACTACCTACCGCATATACATCTACCGCACTACCTACCGCAAAAACTAACCTACCGCATTGAACTTATCAAAACCAACTCTTAACTTGTTTCAACGAAAACTTCCGCTGTGCATTTTATACTTGACCGTGTGGTTTTTATCTACCGCAAAACTCAAGTGTAAGCATAAAGGTTGAATTTTGAAAAAGGGTTGAAATTTTAAATAGGCTATTCACCCCCCCCCTCTAGCCTTTTTTCATACCCTTGTTGTGTCTCTGGGACCAACAAGTGGTATCAGAGCAAACACCTTTATAAAACTTCTGTTTTTCAAGCTTAACAGCTTGGGTGCCGATTCAAAATGGCAAGTCAGAAAACTATGGCAACGGTTAACTTCACTCACGTTCCAGCGTTCGACGAAGATAATTTTGACGTATGGAAGCTTTAGCACTTTCAACTGAAGAAATTTCCCAGCTCAAGACGGAGAAATCTCTACTAAGATCTGAACTCACCCTCCTTAAGGAGCAGATCAAGAGCATGACTCCTCTTACTGATCGAAACCGTTTCTTAGAAGAACAAAATGCTATATTTAAAGTTAAAAACGATGAATTGGTTGCTGAAATAAATGACTTGAAAAAGATCACTAATGAGTGGACCAATTCTCGTGTCACTATGGAACAAATCTTAGAATCACAAAAGCCTAGTGGAGATAAGGAAGGCTTAGGATTTCAAACTAATGACAACTTTAAATGTGCATCTTGTTGTGAAAGAGATGAGAAATTTACCCCGCAAACTTTGGAAGGGTCAAAGGCTAAACATCATGTTTCAAAGGGTGTAGGACAAGAACCAAAGAAGAAACTAGAGTTCAACTATGTCTACCCTAAGAAACAAACTGGCAAGGCAAAGATGAAAGGTATTGCCATGGATGAACCTACCGCAGAGGCTTCCTCTAGCAAGGTAGATGGCGCTCCCTACCGCATTATCCTGCCGCGAGGTCAATCGACCGCACCAAGGAAGATGACGACCGCAAGGAAGCCGTCGACCGCAAGTGGCAGCAAGGCAGCAAAGTTCAAAAGGATGAATTTTGTTAAGGAGACCTCATCCATACCAGTAAATGATGTTGTGCTCAAGACTTCAACGAAGTTTGTTAAAACTCAGTTGGGTGGCTTCCACCATTGTTCTGTGTGTGATGGTTATGGTCACAAGGCTGCTGAATGTCTTTTGAGATTCACACCCAATCCCAGAAAGAGTAACCCTCCTTCTGTGAGGCAAGTGTGGGTTGTCAAAAGTTGCTAACCCTTTGGACCCAAAAGAATAAAAAGGGGACCTTGTTCTTAAATGTCTATTTTGTAGGTCCTCTGCTTAATGGCCGGACATTCCAAGGATAAATCAAGCTTATGGTATCTCGATAGTGGCTGTTCAAGACACATGACCGGAGATATCAACTTATTGGAAGATGTCCGTGAAGAAAAAGGGCCATCAGTAACCTTCGGAGATAATAACAAAGGAAAGACTGTAGGATATGGAGTCATTCGTAAAGGAAAAATCACCATCCAAGAAGTCTCTCTAGTTATTGGACTACAACACAATCTACTCTCAATATCTCAGTTCTGCGACAAAGGATTGCAATGCCACTTCACTTCAAATTTCTGTCTCATCAAAGATGGCATATCCGGCGTCACTTTGCTCAAAGGGATTCGTAAGAAAAATGTTTATGTTGTTGATTTTAATTCATCTTGCATTTCTTCTAATCTCTGTTTTGTAGCAAAGAATGTTAGTAAGAATAGTTGGCTGTGGCATAAAAGACTAAGTCACTTAAACTTCAAGTATCTCTCCAAGATTGGTAGAGAAAATCTAGTTCGTGGTCTACCCAAAGTAGCTGATCACCACGATGAGAAGTGCACAGCATGTCAACTAGGCAAACAACCAAAAGCGTCTTTCTCCAGCAAGACGACACCTTCAACTTCTAGATGTTTGCAACTACTTCATATGGACCTGTTTGGACCTGTTTCTACCGCAAGTATTGGAGGAAATAGATATTCCTTAGTTGTGGTAGATGATTACTCAAGATATACGTGGGTCGAGATGATGAGCTCCAAAGATGATTGTTATGACATTTTGACCGCACACTTTAGACAGCTCCAAACACAAAAAGAAGATGACATCGTTAGTGTTCGATCCGACAACGGTACAGAATTCAAGAACAACGGTGTTGCTCAATACTGTGATGATCATGGTATTGACCACAACTTTTCTGCTGCTGGAGTTCCACAACAAAACGGTGTAGTAGAAAGAAAGAATAGAACGTTGATAGAGGCCGGAAAGACAATGATTGCTGAAGCAAAGCTACCTCAATACTTTTGGGCTGAAGCCGTCAACACAGCATGCTTCACTCAAAATAGATCCCTCATCAACAAGACCTACAACAAAACTCCTTATGAACTTTGGAGAGGAAGAACCCCCAACATAGCATACTTCAAGATATTTGGATGCAAATGCTTCATTCTCTACAACGGTAAAGAACATCGAGGTAAATTTGCTCCTAAGGCCGATGAAGGTATATTTATTGGGTATGCTAAACACTCAAAAGCTTTTCGTGTATTTAATAAAACCACTCTTAAGATAGTTGAATCTGTCCATGTTACTTTTGATGAACATTCTCTTCTTGAGCCACATATGGCTCCAAATGTTGCTGATGATTTTGTTGAGATAAATGAGACAGGTACAACTCAACCACAAAATCAATCAACTCAAGGAAACCCATCTACCTCAACTGCACCTCCATCTACCTCATATGAAGCACCAGAAGTTGCCTCATCTGCTGCTACCTCAAATGGAGTTGAAGTTGAGACACCCATAAATGTTGAAGAACCTATCCCTCAAATTACTTATGATTGGGATGGCTCAAATGATGTACCACTTGAAGACTTACAACCACCATCAACTCAACCAGACATACCTCAAGAAGTTCGTGAGGTCAGAGATCACCCAATTCAGAATATCATTGGTGATTTGCATTCTGGTGTAAGAACAAGAAGATCAAACTATGATGCACTTACCGCATTCATATCTCAAGTTGAACCTAAGAAAGTTGATGAAGCACTCCAAGACTCAAGTTGGGTTGTTGCTATGCAAGAAGAGCTCAACCAATTTGAAAGATGCAAAGTTTGGACCTTAGTTCCAAGGCCACAAGATCAAGGAGTGATTGGTACAAAGTGGGTATTCCAAAACAAGATGGATGAGAATGGAAGCATCACAAGGAACAAAGCAAGGTTGGTTGCACAAGGATATAGACAAGAAGAAGGCATTGATTATGATGAAACATTTGCCCCCGTTGCAAGACTCGAAGCTATAAGAATATTCTTAGCTTATGCCTCTTACAAAAGATTCAAGCTATATCAAATGGATGTGAAGAGTGCATTCCTCAACGGTGAACTTCAAGAAACAGTCTTTGTTGCTCAACCACCCGGATTTGAAGACCCCAAATTTCCAAATCATGTCTACAAACTCCGTAAAGCTTTATATGGACTCAAACAAGCTCCACGAGCATGATTCAACTTTTGATCTTATAGGTTACTCAGATGCAGATTACGCAGCATGTACCATTGACAGGAAAAGCACAAGTGGAACTTGTCATTTCCTTGGAAATCGACTAGTTTCATGGGCAAGCAAGAAACAAGCCTCAGTCTCTGTATCTACCACAGAAGCTGAATATATAGCTGCTGGAAGCTGCTGCTGCCAAGTGCTGTGGATGAAGCAACAATTGGTTGACTACGGAATCAAAGAAGAAAATTGTCCAATCTTTTGTGACAATACATCTACCATTGCTGTCTCCAACAACCCTGTCATGCATTCCAAGACCAAACACATTGATATCAAATACCACTTTCTCAAGGATCATGTTGAAAAAGGTAATATCCACCTAGAGTATGTGAGTACTGATGATCAAATTGCAGATATTCTCACCAAGGCTCTTGATTCCAAGAGATTTAGGTATCTAAGAGGAGAAATGGGTATGCTTGAACTCTAACTCAAACTTGTCCATATAATTTCTTGTACTAATGTTTGTCAAAAAGTTCAATATCAAGATAGGTACACGGCAGACCAACTCACGGTCAAGCATATAACACAAACCTCTAAACTCAATTAACCGCAACTCATGTCTGCCGCATCAACTATGCTGCCGCATAAAGTCTTGTCACCTCAGTAATGATATCTCAAAAGACTAAATAAGGTAAGACCTCACCGACCGCACATGTCACGGTCGACATCTCAAGCTACCGCACATGTCACGGTCGATCTTCAAGTTACCGCACTCTAAGGCCCCACGTAAGTCTTTCTAACTTTGAGATATCTAGGTTGTTTAGATCTAACCTACCTCAAGGGTATTAAGGTAACTTCCTCTTTTCCCTCGTTTTATTTAATTCAAATTTTTTTTGGAGCATTAAATTTTCATTTAATTTTTATTCCTTAAAATTATTTATGAGCCGTCATTAGGCTATTGACATGACACCTAGTAACCTCGCATTTAATTCGATCAGACATCCCTAGGTCACATCCGTACCTTTTGCAGAGTTAACCCTCCATCTTCCCATCATCTGACCTCTGCAAACCACCCTCCACCTCAAACCGTTCCACTTCCTTTTTATACTCCACCACTCTCTGCATTTCACCTTTTCAGAAAATCATCTCTCTCTCTAAAATCTCTCTAAAACCGTCATCCATCTTTCTCTCTTTGAAATTCTCTATAAATGACTTCCAAACACCAATCTAAGAAGTCTTCAAAATCGACTGAATCCAGAGACGAAATTCCTAGTTCTATTTCATCTCAACCCGCTCCTCCAGTCGTAGTTATGGTATGAACTTCTTGAATCTCGTATTTTTTTTGGCGGACATTTCCCAAAAACTTTTCACATTCTCTAAGATTCATCTCATTATTGTTACTTATATGTAGTTAAAACTTTGGGTTGATTGTTTATTCTTGGTTCTAGTTACTATATCTGTAGATTGCATAAGATTTCATCCAGGTTTATTGAATTCGATTGAGCCAAATGGTTTTTTAAATTTTTTCGGTATTCCAATACTTTCCCCTTTCAATTTCTGAGTTTAATGTTGATTAGTTCATGAAATTGATGTGTTTTTATTGCTCTATAGGCATTTCCGATTCTTCCCAGGTCATTTTTATTTGTTTTAGTCACTTTTATGGGAATCTGGGTTTAACATGTGTATCGTGTTTATCGTGTTCTTCATAGTGTTCTACGTGTTCTTGGCATATTCAATGATTTGATCCATTTTTATTTAACTTGTTTGACATTTTGTGTTTATACACTATTCACATTTTGATCTTGTATGGGTCCACACTTCTGTGTTTGCGGTAATATCGTTAATATCTATGCCTACCGCAACCTTTGTTACCGTGCCTCACTTGACCGCACCATCATTGCCTTTCATTCTTGTCAAGTGACCGCACGACCTACCTCGTTTTCTAAACTTTAAATTTTGCTTTGTTTCAGGACTTAAACCATTTCATTCCTGGGATAGTCATTGACCATGCAGATCTCAAGAAGGATGCAATTGGCCGCAATATCTTGGGTCGCATGCACAAATCTGGAATTCTCCCTCTCTTTACCTTTGCTCAAGAATTTCATCTCCCCGCTTTTGTTGACGAATTCTTCAGTTCGGCTGTTGAAATGGAAAGTCCAGAAGAGCCTGCCGCACATCCTAAATTCCTTAAAGCCACTGTTATGGGAATCCATTTGGCCTTTGATGCTAGTGACATTGCCCATGCCGTGGGAATCAAGAAAAGCAAGGATTTTGATACTATTTCACGGCAGGAGACCCTTAGTCTGGCTAAGAAACTAGCTGGCACGGCAGACATTCTCAAAATCCAGCGTAAGGACGTTGGTGAAATAATGTACCATATTGGCCATCTGGTAGATCATGCCCTATTATGCAAGACTGGCAATCATGCCAACTTTAATCACACTCAATGGATGATCTCTGCTGCTATTTATCTTGGCAAGCGATTAGATTGGGGTCAAATCATGTATGACATCCTGCGAGCCAATATTCTCTCATATAAGGATGCGGCTGATGAAGGCGAGACCAAGTACCGCACGAACAGTAGGTTGATTTCCTACTTGATGAGTCACACAATCAGAATTAGGGAATTGTATGAGCAGAACAAGAATTATAAGGTTCCAATTCCTACCTCAAAAGACTTCTGCCGCAAATCTATGAAGACCAATTACCGTAGTAATTTTGGAGATGAGATGTACCGCTCCTATCTTCTGAGAGATCCAATTGAAGAATACATCCCTCCCAAATACTCTAAGAGAGGTCAAGCAAATCTTGGTGATAGAATGGTTAGTGATGTGGAGGCTGCCGAATTTGAACAAGACCGCAAGAATGCTGCCGCCATGAAGGCTCGTGAAAAGGGTAAGAATGTTGAACTCCCCTCTCCTCCAACTTCTGTTAAAGGCAAAGAGAAGGTTGGGGAACCGACAAGGAAGTCAAGACCAGTTTCCCAGGGCGTCAAGATTGCACCTACCGCACCTGTTCGTCCTGCCGCTCCAAAACCTCCAAAATCTAAAGTTATTCCTACTGCACCTCCAATGTCTCCTTCCCCATCCCCTGAACCTCAACCAAAATCCAAAGTCTCTAAATCCCACTCTTCCAAACCTGCCGCGCCAAAACAACCCTATGTTGTCCCTCAATCTACCGTGCCTTCCCTTAAATCCAAACCTTCTATATCCCTCAAAACAGCACCAAGTAAGGGGGAGTCGTTTGACAAGAAAAGATCTCATACCCCTAGCCCTGTCAAAGTCTCCAAAAAGGCTAAGGTGGCTAAGCAACCTTCACCTGAGGTAATCTCCCCAACCCTTTCATCTGACGAGGAAATAGTGGTTGCCCCTCCCAAAATTTCAAAGAATTTTGTTCTGGATGCCCAAGAAGCTGATATGGAAGAAGTGAGTGGATCTGAGAATGAGGATGATGCTGCCGCAGAAGAGGATGAGCAGTCTGAAGATGACACTGAAAGTGAAAAAGAGGAACAGGCTGTTGAGAAGCCTATTGACAAGGGATTGGTTGATGAGAGTTCTGAGGAAGAACATGGAGATTCTGCCGCAAGTGACAAGTCTGCCGCAGAAAAGGATATGGATGTTGAAAATGTTGAAGAAGATATTGCTCCTGAGAAGATGAGTTCTTTTGTTGTTGTTGAAGATGTTGATGATGATGAGCCAATATCACCAAGGGTTACTGTTTCTGAGCAACATGTTGAAATTCCTCCTACCGCAGTTCCTGACCCTGCCGTACCCACCCCTTTGAACGTTCAACCTGAGGCTGCCGCATCATCCACTGCTGAGCTCCTTGCCGCAGTTAAACTTTTGACTCAGATGCACGCAGACACCCAGTCATAAGTTGATTCTCTAGTGTCTAGTATGGTGGCACTTCGAGAGGAGGTTATTGAGTTAAAATCTGATCAAGCCACTTTGAAGCGCGATGTTGCCGCACTTCCCTCCGAAATGATTGCGACCATTAAGGGGGAGAGTGTTGTGATAACAAAGGCTGTGAAGGACATCATCGGCAGAACAACTAGCACCTCTACCGCTCCTCCACCTCCTACCGCAGCTGATACTCCTTCCCTCACTCTTGCCGCGCTCAAAGATGCGCTCAGAAAACAAACTGATTACATTAGTAATAGTGTTGTTAGTGGGGTTGAGGCGCCAAGCAAAGAGCTTTCAAAGTCAATGAATGATGATAAACTCGAAGTCAAGGATGAGTTGGGAAAGGAGCTGAAGAAGTTGAAATCTTCTCTAAAAGAGGAAATAATGGTTCAAACAAATACCGCTCTTCTTTCGGTTGCTGAAAAATTTACTCCCAAGATTACCGCGATGACTGAAGCAATGAAGGTTCAAACCAACCGTATTGAGATCAACAACGTCAGAATTGAAGGACAATCTACCAAGATTGACCTCCTATCCAACCGCATCAATACGGTAATGAACAGGCTTAATCGACAAGGCGTGATTCAAGCTGCGCAGGAAGCTTTTCAACCTCCTGAAGCAGGTCACGGCAATGTTCAAGCTCACGGTGAAGAGGAAGAAGAAGATGGAGTCACTGCTCCAGTCATGATTCCAGGATTGAATATCCCAGCTTACCGCTTTCCTCTTGCCGCAAAATTCATTGAAGACCTCATTTATGTTGACCGTATTTGATCTGACCGCATGTGGTCATGAAAATTTGATGTTTAAAACAATCTTACTTTTATGTTTTTATTCTGGGTTTGTAACTTAAAACAATATTTCTCTTTTGAGATCCTTATACTCCTGCTGCCTTAATGATTATCATCTTGGAGTATAATTATTGTGTTTGTTGCATTTCTACTTCTTCTCTGATTATTTATCTTGAAATGCTTCAAATAATTTTTCTATCTTCTAGGATTAGTAATTTTTTTTTTCTTTTTAGGATGATAGAAATCTATAACATTGGCTTAGAGTGTGCATTGACTTGGGACATGATATTTAATAAAATATTTATTCTTGAAAACATGTTTTTACCAAGTACAATGAATTAGCCTTTGATATAGTAGGTAATGGTCTCAATCAAATAGGGGGAGATTGTTGGGTATGTTTATTATAAACCACTCCTATTACCTTAATTTGATTGATCCCATAACCTAATTTTACTCTTTGTGGACTTTAGGATATATTGTAAGAAGTACTTGTACTTCATTTAGAATAAGTCCACTTTATAGTTGAATAGGCTTAGCAGATTAGGACTCAATTTTTTCTAAGTCTGGAAAAATGAGGTAGGTCCATTGCCTACCGCATGTAACCTACCGCATAACCAAGGTGCCGCATTCTCTATGCTTGCCGCAGATAACCTTGCCGCATGGTTTCATCCTACCGCGTGAATCTCTACCGCATGGAACCATGGTTGAAGAAACTCAAGATGGTTCAAACTTAACCATGGTCACACTTGTGTCTTTACCTTGGTTAGTTTTGAACGTTGCAAATTCAAATTTCAAATTTGAATACAACTGTCATCATAGTACAGTTGGACCACCATGACTCTGCAACAAAAGGACAACTCAGACTGAGCTCCAATTAGATTTCAACAGCTCATTGTCCTTCAACTTGGACCCCAAGTATTTCTAACGGCTAGTTTCTCCATCAAGGCTATAAATAGACCTTGAATTCTTCATTGAAAGATACGCTGAGATTCTAAGAGAGAAATTGCTGTTGAAATTCTTGGTGATTGAAGATCATACTCAAGATTTCCAGAATCCTTTGAATCTTCAAGCACTCAACCTTAAAGTCTTCAACAAATCTCCAGCAACCTTCAAGATCAAATCTCAAGCCTCTCAACACAAGATTCATTAGGCTCTAAAATCATATAGATTTCAAAGAGCTCTTGATTCTTACACACACACTCACCCCGATTGATCAATCATATAGATTGAATCATTAGGGATACACTGGTCTAAGTCTAGGATTGTTCTTCATAGAAAATAGGAGTTAATTCAGTTCTTCATCTTTGTAATCTGTACTCAAGAGAATTAATACATCCTCCATTCAAAATCCAAGACTGACCATCTTGGTAAAGGACGTAGATCTTTTAACAGATCGAACCTTTCCAAATCATTGTGTCATTTACTTACTGCACTTTACCTTTCTGCAAATTTACTTATTGTTCATCTTGTTCATATTGCTCTTCACTTGTTCATATTAATTTTGTTTGTCTTTTAGTGTTTGATCTTTCAGATTTAAGAACAAGTGTGAATTGTGTTTGTTTGTCTACCTCATTGCCTAAGTTAAAATCTGACTAACTTATTATTTGCCAAAAATCTCCAAGACACTAATTTTCAATCTTTCAACCTACCTCACCTTAACCTACCGCACTACTACCTACCGCATATACATCTACCGCACTACCTACCGCAAAAACTAACCTACCGCATTGAACTTATCAAACCCAACTCTTAACTTGTTTCAACGAAAACTTCCGCTGTGCATTTTATACTTGACCGTGTGGTTTTTATCTACCGCAAAACTCAAGTGTAAGCATAAAGGTTGAATTTTGAAAAAGGGTTGAAATTTTAAATAGGCTATTCACCCCCCCCCTCTAGCCTCTTTTCATACCCTTGTTGTGTCTCTGGGACCAACACTAATCTTGACAGTTTCCATTTTTGATTGAGAATAAAGCGTTTAATTACTGTCCATACCGACTGGTAATACCTTTTCCTTAATTACTACACAGATTTACAGCTATGAGACCCGTCTTTTCTTAAGCAAAGTATCAAATCGCTGCTTTGGCCGATTTACTCTTACCTTTATCTCATCGGCGGGTAGATGAAGGCATTGAGATAATAACGGGGTGAGAGCAAGGTAAGGGAGAGAGTTAATGCAACAAGTCAGAACAGGAAGTAAGGTTAGTAAGCCAGTTAGGGCAGGGAGTAGGTTCAAGCTAGTTAGCTAATTCGAGCAGGGAAAGGATAGAAAAGCAGGGAGAAGGAAGAGCACGGAAAAGAAGTTGGTGTTAGCGGAGGGAAAGCAGTAGTTGTTGGTTGCTTGTTGAGGGAGGAGCTGCACAAATTAAAGTTCTTTCCCAGACACACGGGAGGTGAACAGGCAGGTAGAGGCATCCCTCGTAGAGTAGCGTAGCGTAGCTACGTTACGCGATATTAAGTACGTGCGCGTATAGGTGTACACGTACGCTCACGCACACGTACACACGCGCATATATATACGCATATGCACACACATACATGCACGTACGTGTACGAGGGCTGCCTCTCCCTGCCTGTTCACCTCCCGTGTGTATGGGAAAGAACTTTTATTTAGCTTTTTTCAAGCTTTTTAAGCCACTTTGCCAACTGGGTCTCTGTGTTGATATTTATAAACGAGCGTACGTGCATACATACGCGTATGTGCATGCGTGTGTGTGCATATGTGTATGCATACGCGTGTAAAAGCCACTTTCCCATACACGCACATGGTATGGAGCCACAGTATAGGTATGAGTATAGCGTTAAGGAAGCTTCCCTTCCTAGCAGTGTATGCAATCGCAGTCGTCTTGTCATGGTGGCTGCCATGGTTCTACGATCATCTATGAAATTGTTGAATTTTGAAGTTGATGTGAGGCATCGCCGATTGAGATGAATTGTTAATGTGTTAAGACCCGGAGCTCCTTGAAGAGCGGAGGGTAAACCCGCCTGGAGGCGGGAAAGATAGGGAAGGCAACAAGAGAGTGAGCCACTTGATACGATGGCTCACTCTCGATAAGGAAAGGAAGATAATAACGGGGTGAGAGCAAGGTAAGGGAGAGAGTAGTTGTTGGTTGCTTGTTGAGGGAGGAGCTGAACAGTTTTAGAATCGGTTAGTTTTAATTGAGGGATGGTTGTTGTTTGACTTGAGTTTGGGAAGTTTGATTTTAGTTTGGGAAGTAGGAGGGAAGGAGTAGGAAGGTAGTTAGTTAGTGAGCCAGGGTGTTGAGTTTAAATAGGGGTAATTAATAAAATAGGGTAGATTAGGGCTTGTTGAATTAGCTAAATGTATAAACATACATGAGGTATGTTAAACACGTGTTTTGATGCCCATAACTGGGTCTATGTGTTGATATTTATAAACGAGCGTACGTGCATACGTACGCATACGTGCATACGTACGCGTACGTGCATGCGTGTGTGTGGGCGAGAGCAAGGTAAGGGAGAGAGTTAATGCAACAAGTCAGGGCAGGAAGTACGGTTAGTAAGCCAGTTAGGGCAGGGAGTAGGATCAAGCTCGTTAGCTAAGTCGAGCAGGGAAGGGATGGAAAAGCAGGGAGAAGGAAGAGCAGGGAAAAGAAGTTGGTATTAGCGGAGGGAAAGCAATAGTTGTTGGTTGCTTGTTGAGGGAGGAGCTGAACAGTTTTAGAATCGGTTAGTTTTAATTGAGGGATGGTTGTTGTTTGACTTGAGTTTGGGAAGTTTGATTTTAGTTTGGGAAGTAGGAGGGAAGGAGTAGGAAGGTAGTTAGTTAGTGAGCCAGGGTGTTGAGTTTAAATAGGGGTAATTAATAAAATAGGGTAGATTATGGCTTGTTGAATTAGCTAAATGTATAAACATACATGAGGTAGGTTAAATATGTGTTTTGATGCCCATAACTGGGTCTCTATGTTGATATTTATAAACGAGCGTACGTGCATACTGTTGGTAGTGGTGCCCTAGGCACGTTTAATAAACATTGTAATTGTTATCATTTATTTCATATCAATAAAGAGATGTTTTGATTATTATTGTTGTTCATGTTTACTTATAATAATCCCCGTCCCTAGTACTTGTTAAGCACTAGTATAAAGGCTAAATGATCATGGGATGATCATGTTAGATTTATGGGTACTTATTTGGAACAAGGTACTGGACATGACCCGCTGTATGAGATTTATGTCATGGTCTATGTCGTACATATATCTCATATTAGTTATGTCATTCGAATCCTTAGACATGAAGTTATTATAGTCTTCCACTTGATGAACATTGTGTTTGACATATTCAAACGCTACCTTAACACGGTAGTTATAAAGGGTATGATTGGCATAATCGGATTCCCGTTGGGAGGAATAATAAGCTAAATGGATTTGACCCTCCATGGAGAGATGTCAAGCTTGGGCCCCTCGAAGGAATGATGTTGATGAAATGTTCGGCCGGACTCAAATGGATTGATTGGATCAATAGCATTTGAATTATCAATATATTCGGAATCGAGAAAGTATTGAACAAGACAAGTTGACTGTTTGACCATGACTTGTGTTCAATGACATCGTGGACAAAAGGATTATGACATATTCTAAAGGAATGCGAACTTGTATCTAGTTATACTATTTGGGTAGGTATGACGGTTTGCTAGAACCTAATCATATCTTATTGTTTCATGTTTGAGCCCATTGCCAACTTAGTATAATCCTAGAGGGTCACACACAATAGAAAGAATCTTAAATAAAAGGACTGTATTGGAATTTAGGGTCGAAGGACCTCAAAGGAATTTTTGGAAAATTCTGGATTTTCTGGCAGCGAGCGGGCGCTCGGTTGGTACCAGGCGGGCGCTTGGTCTAGGCGGCAGAATATTTCCTAATTCGATTTGGGAAGGTTTTTGGCACAAGATTCCTATTTGTAATAGGTCTTAATTGTGTATAAAAAGCCAAGTTCGGCCAGACCATTAGCCCAAGTGTTTTGTGTGCCTCCAAAGAGTTTGAGAGAGTTATTATTTTGTTCCAAGACATCTTGGATTGAAGAACAAAATAATTCACAAAATAATTTCATATAGTTCTTTATTAAATTGTGAAAGTGTGTTTCATAATTATTGGTCTAGCAACCAAGATCAAGAAGCTCCTTGATATTCGTTCGTGGTGTGGATACCGTTAGAGGGTGAATTTTATCATCTTCAAAGTTCGTGAATTTTGTCCGTGATAAAGCTTCAAGTTCTTCACCAAAATCTAAGCTAGAATTCATAGACATCAAGGGTTAGTTTTTCCTCTATTCATTATGTTGTATTTGATTTAATCATATGAACGGATCCATGGCTTTGGGTTTCATAAATTTTAAATGCTAAATTCCGCTGCGCATGTTACTTGGAAACCCAACACATACGTACGCATACGTGCATGCGTGTGTGTGCGTATGCATATGCATACGCGCGTGTGTGTACGTGTGCATGAGCCTATGTGTACGTGTATACATGCACATACTTAATATCGCGTGCGCGCGTAACGTTGCTACGCTATGCTACGCTATGAGGGCTGCCTCTCCCTGCCTGTTCACCTCCTGTGTGTATGGGAAAGAACTTTAATTTACCTTTTTTCAAGATTTTTAAGCCACTTTCCCATACACGCACACGGTATAGAGCCACATTATAGGTATGAGTATAGCATTAAGGAAGGGACAGAAGTTGATGTGAGGCTGTAGACACCCCGCCTTGGACCGCTCACCCCGATTGCACATTTGATCTTGTGTTTCTCCCCATTTTAAGTGTTTCTCGTTAGTTTCTGTCACTTCCGTTAAGTTCCTGACTGACTTCGTTAAGTCCAGGGACTAAACTGAATAACAGGGCTGACTTTCTAGTCCATTCTGTCAAAATTTCCTTCTCTGAGTCGCGCGCCTCCGACAGGAGGAGCCAGACGCGCGCGCCTCCCGCCCCCAAAGCAGGAAGCGCGCGCCTCTGGGCGTCAGTTACAGATTTCTGGCCAGGATTCTCTCCCTTGCTCAATTTAAAGGATTTTGCCCGGGAAGGATTTCTTGGTGACTGAGTTTTGGCACCAAAAACACCTCTCTTTCACCTATAAAAACCTCCCTTTACCTCCATTTTCAAAGGACGAAAACTTAAGACAAAAAACTTGGACCTTGGATCTTTTACTCAAAAATCTTACATTTTCAACAAAGAAGCCAAATTTCTTACCTTCAAGGCATTTCCAAAGGCATTCATCAAGAAGTGTTTGAAGTCTCTCGAATACTAGGTAAAAACCATTTCCTTCCTCTTCTCGACTTCAACTCTTTTCTCTTTCTTTTCGTTTTATCAAAGTGCAATCACCCAAATCATTTTGGGACATGACTCTAATGATCACCTCATCTCATTGAGGTTGGTTAAGGAGTTATCTCCTACATTCCAAACTCTATTTTAAACCCCATTTTATAATTTAAAGAAGAAGAAGAAGAACATTGTCATTCATGTAGATTTTGATCAAGCAAGACCAACTTTAGTTGGGCAAGATGGGTGTTTCGATACTTCCCATCTCGTAATCTAACCCCCGAACCTCAAAACAAAGAATCTCTGTTTTTGTAATAAAACTTAGGCTATTATCAATAGGTTTTTCTTATGTTCCTCAAAACATAGGTGGCGACTCTAAACAATCTAAAACAAGTTAGACATCCTAGGATAATTCACCGCTCTAGCCAAGTTGTGGTTTCCCGGGGTATCTACAGTGGCGACTTCGCTGGGGACTGTTTTGAGGGTTAAACTTGCATTCTGATCGAAATCTACATCTTTTCTGGGCATTTTGATTCCTGATGGGGGAGGTGCGCGCTTCTGGCCTCTTCAGCCTAAGGCGCGCGCATCCCGAATCAAGGACCAGAATCGCCCACTTTTTCATGATTCTTCATCTTCTTCTTCTGCTATTCTGCACTAATCATTTCTGCAGGGGTTACAATATGAACATGGGACGAGGGCAATCCCCTGAGTCCAAAATCTGACATTCTGACAGGTGTGCCCAGAAGCGCGCGCCTCCTAATAGCATTGCGCCATGCGCGCGCGTCATATTCAAGCCGAGCACAAGCCACACAATTCTAGTTAAGGTCTAACACTCCGTGACTCAAGTCGGTTTCCATGTACCGAGATTTCCCTAAACTAATGTCTTCAAATCATACATGCCAACTTGTTGAAACGGACGCAATAAAAATCCGTCCCGAAAAGTGGTTATTTTGGACGAAAATAAAAATCCGTCCCCGCATGTATGCTTTACTACATTAATTTAGTTTAATCCCGATACATGTAGGATTCACAAACGCGATGGAATCCGATGAGTATATGGGACCGCGAGATGGTCTATATACTAGTGTGACGATTCCATTATTTCTTTAGAAACCCCAAAAGGGATCCATTCCCTACGACTTATAAAAAAAAAAGAGTCTTTTCTTATATGGTTCGAGTCGTGTGCCCAACTGTATGTTCTAAGCCTCTTCGTGGACCGCAAGTGTTACTCAAGACTGACAAGTGCCTCTTCTGCAATATAGGTTCAATTGGTACTTACAGAGTCTACCGGGATTCGGCAAATCGGTTAGTCCGTGAAGAGATCACTCCAACATCAACCATGACCGGCAGCAGCAACACCAGGTCTCTCGAACAGCTCTCAACCATGGTCCAACTCCTCCAAGAGCAAGTCTCCACCCTTAATAAGGAGGCACAAAGCAAAGACGACATTTGGCAATCCCACCTCGACAGCCAAAGGGAGGCCCACGAGGCCGAGATGGAGCTAATGAAAGAAAAGCTCACTAATCTTGCCAAGGGGAAGAACAAGAATAATGATGATGAATCTGAATGGACCGAGCGTTTGTTCAAAAGTCCTTATGTCAACACCCGCACCAAGAAAATGGGAGAGCCGAGTTCCGAGAACAATGAGCCCAAAATGGTGGATTCTATCATGGCTTACATCGACCAAAAATTCAATGGGCTCAACTTGGGGAAAGGCTGCGACACAAGCCTTTATCAATCATCCATCCTCATGAGTACTATGGCCGCTCTTCCTGATAAGTTCAAGATGCCCGACATAAGCAAATTCAAGGGCAACTCTTGTCCTATGGCTCACATTGAGACTTATATTTGGGCAATGGTTCCGAAGAAGGTCTCCCCCAAGGTGATGGCTCAATGCTTTCCTCTCACTCTCGAGGGGGCGGCAAAAGATTGGTATGCTACTCTCCCGCTCACCATCCGTCTTGATTGGGACTCCGCCATGCTTGCCTTCAAGAACCAATACCAAGGCAACACCACTCACTGGCCCACAAGGAAAGAGCTCGAGAATACCACTCAAAGAGACAACGAGTCCTTCATTGACTTCACAAGGAGATGGAATGACAAACTCTCTGAAATTGTTGAGAGGCCGAACACAAAAGAGAAAATGGACATCTTTCTCAAGTGTCTCAAGATTGATCTCCGCACCCACCTAAGTGGGGCTTGCTACTCCGACTTCTCCCAAATGTATGAGGTGGGGGTACGCATGGATGACTTGCTCAAGGAGATTAAGAAGGCGACTCCTACTTACCGATACAAGGCCGCTTCCAACTCCACAAAAGAGGCCTCGGTCAACGCCGTCACTATCGATAAGGGGAATTACAAAAAGGTTCCTCCACCCCAAGGGAAAAAGTCCCGAAATGATCGTGTCTACACGCCTCTCCAAGGCATGACTCAAACCGAAGTGTTCGAAGTCCTCAAAGCAAAGGGTCAATTCACACCCGTGCAAGGGTACCAACCCAAGACGGTCCACCCCAATCATGCTCACCACAAATATTGTGGCTACCACCAATATAGTGGCCACACCACCGAGGATTGCTTCGTTCTCCGCAATGTCATTCAAGATCTCATAGATAAGAAAGAATTTGTAGTGACTAATGGCGAACATGTCAATGTAATAGAGATAGGAGAACTCGAGGGGACCACCCATTCAATCCCAATTGTGAATGGGGGCCCCAATGTTATGAATAAACTTGATAATTCTTGTTATGTTGTAACTTACGATGAGGTAATGAGGGAAGTACTAGAGACTAGGAAAAAGAAGCAAGATGGGAACGTCAACATGCTAACTCGATCCGGCCAAGTCATAGCAAGCAACCCTTCCACTTCCGAACCAAGCTCCTCTTCTCAAAGGCCGCAAACTCGCGACACTTCCGAATATCCTCTACTTGTCCAACTCAAGAAAACTCAAGCCAACATCTCTATTTGGGACCTCATTGCATCCTCAAAGAAACACCGGGATCTTGTCATCCGCAATCTCGATGATACATCAGTTTCTCCCGATACTACTCCCGAGGACCTCACGGAAATGATCGGTCACATTCATTTCGGCAACGTCATCACCTTTGCCGATATGGACCTTCCATCATTTGGTTCCAACCACAACGAGGCTATTTACCTCAAGGTACGAGCAAGGGGGAGACCCATCTCAAGAGTCTTAGTGGACGGTGGTTCCGCACTCAACCTTATGCCTGGCAGAATCATGGGCATACTGGGGCTTAAGGATTCCGATTTGAAGCCTTCTACTCAGGTGATCCGAGGTTATGACAGCACCGCCCTTACAATCATGGGCATGATTGAAATAGACGTCGAATTTGGGAGCATGGTCATGTCCGTTCCATTCCAAGTGCTTGACATCCCGGCCTCATTCAACTTACTTTTGGGTCGACCATGGATTCACAGTTCTAGTGCCGTCCCGTCAACTCTCCATCAATGTGTCAAGATCCGAAATGGTGATGAAATAGTGACCGTCATGGCCGAAAACGTCACTATCCACAGAAAAGGTGAGCCCGTCCACCAAGTTCAGCATGGTTTACCAGACTCCACTCTCTCCGGCGTCTCAATCAACGCCATTGACAAAGAAGGGGGAAACGGATCATGGACCCCCAGTAACCACAAAGTCCTCCGCATGATGAGAAATATGGACTACTTCCCTGGTTTAGGCCTAGGGAAATATCAACAAGGAATCCTACATCCTGTGCAAGTCCCATTTGTCAAGAACACATTCGGTTTGGGATACGAGCCTTCCAAAGAAGACTTGAAACAAGAGCAAGCGATCAAGAATGAAAAGGCCCGAGCTCGTAAAGAAGGCCGTCTTTATGAGGTCCCTAATCTAAGGCCTTACCGCAAGACGTTGAATGGCTATTTTGTCCGCCAAGGGGAAGACGTTCCATACATGATCTTTCCCGAGCCATGGGTTAACAATAAGGGTGTCAAAAAGCCCGGTCTCGAAATCTTCTCCGATTGTGAGATCCAGAAATCCGAAAGAGAACCAACTCCCATGTCACCCCGTGAATGGTGGGGAAGGAAGGTGACTATAGAGTCCGAGACAGAAATCACCGTGGGGGAAGAACTGACAGATTTAGCCTCCATGTTCGAAGAGCTTGCCATAATGAATGAATGCCAAGTCAACGCCATCCATGGCACCGTCACCATAAACGAGACTATCATTGAGATCCCGCCAAGCTCTGAGCCGATCAACAATTGGTATTCAACGAAAGGGCCGTGGTATCCGAAGAATTCTTAGTCCAAGAAATGGGTTGCATACCCCGCACAACAACAAAGGAAGAGGGGATCACACTTACTTTTGAGTCCGAGAGTGTCTCTAACACCCTCACCCAAGAGGATATGGAGGCCATAGCCGAGCGTGTGTTTCCTTTCTTTGCTAATGAAAAATTTGATATTTCTGAGTACCCTGAGATTGCAAACATCATAAATGATGAATTAACTAATAATGAACTTAATGAACAAGTTAATAACGATTCAAATTATGATGAAATAGACCAAGAAAACACAACATACTTAAATGAACTTGCTCAACAAGTCCATAGTCGTGGTGAAAATGGTCCAGGGGCTGACGAAGAATTGCATGTTGTTAATCTGGGTACCGAAGAAGAGCCAAGAGAGAATAAGATCGGAAGCTTCTTCAAGGGGGACGACAGAGACAGATTGACTGCACTACTACGGGAGTTCGTGGATGTGTTCGCATGGTCATACAAAGACATGCCGGGTTTGGACAGAAAGGTAGCGGAGCACAGAATTCCGATCAGGAAGATGCCAAGCCGGTAAAACAGAAGCTCAGAAAGATCAAGCCAGAATGGTCTCTGCAAGTCAAAGAAGAGATTGAGAAGCTCCTCAGTATGGGTTTCATCAAGGTTATCGAGTATCCGACATGGTTAGCCAACATCGTGACAGTCAGAAAGGCAAAAGGCAAGGTTCGAGTTTGTGTGGACTTTCGGGATTTGAACAAAGCTTCCCCAAAGGATGATTTTCCACTCCCTAACATCGACATGCTGGTCGACTCCACTGCTGCCTACGAGGTTCGCTCATTCGTGGACGGGTTCGCTGGGTACAATCAGATTCTCATGGCCAAAGAATATCAACACAAGACAGCCTTCACAACACCGTGGGGTACCTTTTGCTACACAGTCATGCCATTTGGGTTAAGAAACGCTGGGGTTTCCTACCAAAGAGCCGTGGCAGACTTGTTCCACGATATGATTCACAAAGAAATCGAGGTCTATGTGGACGACATGATCATTCATTCCAAGGGGACCGATGGTCAATATTTAATCGACCTCCGCAAGTTCTTCGAAAGGCTTCGTCAACACAAGATGAGGCTCAACCCTGCAAAGTGCACGTTCGGGGTTATCCGAGGCAAAGTCCTTGGTTATATGGTGACTGAAAGGGGAATTGAAGTAGATCCCTCCAAAATCAAGGCAATCATTGACATGCCTCCTCCAAAGACGCAGAAAGAGATCAAAGGTTTCATGGGCAGACTGCAATACATCAGTCGGTTTGTGCACCAACTCACTTCCATGTGTGAGCCAATCTTCAAGCTACTCAAGAAGAATGTGGCTCTAGAATGGACCGACGCGTGCCAAGAAGCCTTCGACCAAGTGAAGCTTTACTTGACGTGCCCTCCTGTTCTAGTTCCGCCGCACAAGGAGAAACCTCTTTTACTCTATCTCACTGTCAATGATGAAGCCCTAGGGGCTATGCTAGCACAAGAGCAACGAGAGTCCACAAAGGAGAATGCCATTTACTTTGTCAGTCGCCGATTCCAAGGAGGCGAAAAGAACTACTCTGTCTTAGAGAAGTCATGTGCAGCATTGGTTTGGGTCACTCAAAAGCTCAAACACTATATGGAAGCTTTTTCGATCAAGCTAGTAGCAAAGGTGGACCCGCTTCGCTACATCTTCGAGAAGCCTTTCATGTCAACAAGAATAGCCAAATGGTACTTCATGCTCGCCGGCTATGATATCACTTACGTCACACTAAAATCCGCCAGGGGGAAAGTGTTCAGTGACCAGCTTGCCGAATTCCCGTGTGACAAAGTGAAGGGGGAAGACGTACAGTTCCCCGACGAGGATTTAATTTGTACTGCAACCGAGGAAAATAAGTGGCAACTTTTTTTCGATGGCGCCGCCAATAAACACGGTTTTGGTATAGGAGTATTGCTTGTCAATCCAAAAGACATCTACACTCCCATTACCATCCGCCTGGAATTCGAAGCTACCAACAACATTGCCGAGTATGAAGCATGTATAGCGGGGCTCGAAGCAGCTCTCGAAAGGAACGTCACGGAACTAGAAGTATTCGGCGACTCTTTGCTCCTTATCAATCAGCAGTCGGGTAAATGGCGAATCCAAGACCCGACCCTCCAATAGTACGGTCAGCACCTTGAAGAATTAGTTGAACAATTCCAAGAGATCACTTTCAACTACCTGCCAAGGGATAAGAATCGCTTCGCCGATGCACTGGCCACCATAGCTTCATTAGTCGAAATGCCCAAAGGGAAAATGGTGAGGCCTTTCAAAATTGCCCGAATGAATAGTCCGGCGTACTGCATGAGCATCGAGATCGACGAGGTTCAAACAAACTCCCCGTGGTATTCGGATATCATGAATTTCCTCAAAGATGGCATTTATCCCGAGAATAGCAATAAGAAGTCTCAAGCGGCTCTGCAAAGGCTAGCCTCTCGGTACGTACTGATTGGGGACCGAGTCTACAAAAGACACCACGACGGGATCAATCTCTTATGCGCCAATGAGGCCGAAGCTCAAGAGATAATGTGTGAAGTGCACGAAGGAGAGTGTGGACCCCACATGAATGGGTTTATGCTAGTCAAGAAGATACTCCGCATTGGTTACTATTGGAGCACTATGGAACGAGACTGTATCGAGAAAGTCAAAAGGTGTGCCAAATGCCAATTCCATGCTAATCTGCAGCATGTTCCACCCTCGCAACTTTACAACATGGTCACACCTTGGCCTTTCTCTTGTTGGGGGATAGACATCATCGGCAAAGTCCATCCTGCTGGAAGCAATGGGCAGTCATTTGTCCTAGTGGCCGTCGACTACTTCACAAAGTGGGTCGAAGCACAAGCCTATCGGACCCTCAACGCCAAGAAAGTGGCCGAATTTGTAAAGATTAATATCATGTGCCGATACGGCGTGCCTCATGAAATCATTTCCGACAATGGCTCTCACTTTGAGAAGGAAATGGATGCACTTTTGGTAGAATACAAGATCACCAAGCACAAGTCATCTCCTTACCGTCCCCAAGCAAATGGCGCGGTCGAAGCAGCAAATAAGACCATCGAGACCATCGTCAAGAAAATGGCCTCAACAGGAAGGGATTGGCCCGAGAAGCTACCATTAGCATTGTGGGGCTACCGCACATCAATACGGTCAGCAACAGGAGAAACTCCTTATGCGTTAGTCTATGGTTCTGAAGCCGTACTCCCAATCGAACTTGAAGTCCCATCTCTACGGGTCCTCCTCGAGAATCAAGTCAACGAGGTCGACTGGATGCAAAGTCGATATGAACAGCTAACCTTACTCCACGAGAAAAGACTAAGAGCACTCGAACGCACAAGGGCGTATCAGCAAAGGATGGCAAGAGCTTTCAACAAAAGGGTAAAGCCTCGAAACATCAATGTGGGAGATTTGGTCTTAAGACAACATCCTCCTAACGCCATGAATCCCCTGGGGAAATGGGGACCCCGATGGATCGGTCCGTACGTGGTAAAAAAGATACTAAGCGGCGGTGCAGTCCGGCTTGTGGATTTAGATAGTGACCAGTTGCCAAAGGAGGTCAACCTCGACAAGCTCAAGAGGTTCTATGCTTAATAAACGAAGACCATAAAAAAAAAAAAAAAAAAATCGCTCGCTAGGTTGAAAACCCGCAAGGGCGGCCTAGGCAAAAATTAGAGCACGTGCAAAAAAGAAGCCCGCTAGATTGAAAACTCGAAAGGGCGGTCTAGGCAAAAAACAGGGTGCACACCAACTGGAGGAACGTAGGCAACCTTCGGGTGCGGTCTAAAACATATCAAAAATACCCAATTCACTTCCAATAACAAAATGCAATTTTTATTCATTCAATGAATTATTCAAACCATTACAACGGATTTATTGAGCAACAAAAGACATCAAAATATTAAATCCTAAAACAAAGTGGTCTAATTGCAATCTCTTGGGGTACAAAGAAAAATCTAATCTTTCTTAGGTTTAGGAACCCATTGCTTCTTGTTATGTCCTTTAGTCTTCTTGGATGGGGACGGAACATTCTTGGGACCGCCAAGACGGGAGAAAATGCTAGGACGGGACGGAGCTTCATCAACGGCTTTCCCTTTGCCCTTATCAAGCGGAGCCTTAGCAGGGACAACCATGGGACGCTTCCACACATAGGAGGAATTTCCCTTACCTTTCTTCTTCTTGGGAAAGTGACGGGGTCTATAGTCCCGCACATGAACCACCGGTCTCACGGGGTCAACAACATCGTCATTGGGCCTTCCCAAACGATCAAAAACGCTCGGACGCTTCTCCACCATCGGGACGGACCCCACAGCTGGAACGGCATTCACCACTGGAATGGACTTCTCACCCTCGGGGACGGTGTCGCGACCCCGACCCCCGCGGGCCCGGAATACGCGAGCTGGACGTCGACTTACAACCATAAACTCTAAAATACTAAAGATAAAAATTCCATTTTATACCCAAAAGATTTTTACACAAGGTTTGGAAAATCCAAGTTTAACAAGATCATAAAACAACTAGTGTAAGCTCCACAAGCTCACACCCAAAATACAAAATATTACAAATCTTAATGAAGTCATTGTTGGTACAACTATCCCCAAGAAGGTTACACATTTATATAATGCAAACCGATCAATAAAAACCTGCCCAAATATCTCAAACCTCTCGACGTCCTCCTCGATCCGCAAAACCTAATCCTTTCCTCCTTGGGGGGGTTAAGGAAAACAACATTGAAAGGAAACGGGGTGAGATAAAATCTCAGTAAGATACTAATGCAACTACATGACATGCTAAGATGCAACAGGCAATAATAATAACTTCTAACAATAGAGAATCTCATATAGGACATAGCACACAACAGATAACAAATAACAGCGGAAATAAACAATTCACATGGATACTGAGCCAAGGTTTCCCATCTGACAGAACCAAATAAAGGTCGCTGTGCAGCTTCAATAATCAACAATCAACATCTTCATAGTAGCACGAAAGCTTGAAGAGAAAACCCCCGGTACCGGAACCAATAACCAATAATGGCAAGGGAATATGAAACAAAGTCATAACCCAAACCAAACAGCTAGAATGCTCACAAAAGAGCTAGCTCATCTCACATCCAAGGCCAATCTGGAGGAGGGTAATAATTGGGCAAAACTATGGTCAAGAATTATAATGGACTCAGCTCATTGCCACTATAATCTTTCGAATCGCCCGAAACACACAAATACCAGCTGGATTTTCAAGTAAAGGCTAAGTAATAAAATACTAGCACAATAAAAAACCACTGATTCCAAAGTAGGGAACCTTGTCAAGAAGTCACCAAGAAAGTGAAATGAACCAACAACACACAATTAAAATGTTCCAATAATTTCAATAAAAATATCGCAATTCCCATATCGCATTTGATCACAAAGGATCCAGTTAACTCAAGCACTCAACCAATACTACTCACTCATCTTGAAGAGCTCAAGGAGATATTTAAAACGATAGATTATACACCTAAAACAGATCCCGGATGAGAAAGTTATGGCCTTCAAAAGATTGGACAAGAAGACAAAGATTTTCACAGAAGGTAGAGGGGTGCACGCGCCTCCCACCAACAGGGTGCGCGCGCCTCCCTTAATCAGATAGGAATGCGCCACAAAGGGGAAAGAAGGGTGCGCGCACCTCCTGAGTTCAGAAGGAAAAACATCAACATGGTAATGGAGGGTGCGCGCGCCTCCAAGAAAAGGGTGCGCGCGCCTCATGGTATTAGTTGGAAATCCAAGATTGGTGAAGAGGAGGGTGCGCGCGCCTCATACGCAGGGGATACGCGCGCCTCCAAGGAAGAACAGCAAACCCAGATCTTCCTTCCTCGGTTCTTATTCGAAAATCAACACAAATCTACCATTTTCCTACCCAAATACAAAGTTAACACTACCAAATAGTAACCCAATGTACCCAAACCATATAGAAGCCAAAAAGGGCCCTAGAACATCGTCTGGACAACCCCAATCAAGGGATGATTCAAATACTAAAATTTTACAACAAAATGAACAAAAATATAGATCACTCTCAAATTAACCCAAGAAGCAATAAATGGCATTCTTATCATCATCTAAACATGGAATGACATTTCTAGCAAAAAATGGGGGGAAAGTAACTTACCTCGAATTTATCAAAGATGACGAAACTCGAATATTTTTAGTTCCCCACGATCCTATCGACGATCTAAACACATTTCATTCAATGAGATTTAAGAAAAGATGAGAGGAAGATAGATAAAATGAAAAGAGAAGGAAGAGGAAAACTTACCTCTTTTTCTTTTGAGGAGAGAGAGAGAGAAATGAGCTGGGAAAATTAGAAAGTGGGGGAGGAGGAGGAAGAAGAAGGAGGATATTAAAAGAAATGTTACACTCAAGCCCCTTCACTTCTAACTAACGCAAATAAACCCCAAATAACCCTCTGATCATTTCATTCCCCTATTTCACACTTAACACAATATCGCCCAAATAATGCTAGACACAACTTAATATTATAAGATATAAAATGCGCACATAAATAAATAATCGAATAATTAAATATAATAATTAATTAATGCTAGAATTTAGAGACGGGTTTTCGGGTCGTGACATTCACTCCACCTTAAAAGAAAATTCGTCCTGAATTTTAAAGATACTTACCCGAATGATCAAGTAGCCATTAATACGATAGTTCCGTCATTTCCCAAATTCCTCAATCATCCATTCTAAACCACCACGTAGTAACCCTAAATAATGTTCACAATACCACGACCTCTCGCACATAACTTCCTTCAATCATAACCTTCACTACTAATTAGAATCTATAATCAAAATTGGAGAATCCCAATTGCTCCCAAACATAACTCTCGAGATATCCCAAGCTCACCTTATTCATAACCTTAATTACACTGCAAAGGTGTTTCCTTTTGTAAGTCGCATACTTAGTTATATTCCCCAGAAATTCAAAACATCACCATCCCGTGCCTAATTAGCTTTTAAAATATAAAAGGCTAAAGAAATTTCTATTTCCACAATATTCATCGAAATGGCTATATCTCTATGGATTACCATTATAGTGTCTTCACTTTGAGTTAACACCTTAAATTAATAGTACCATACAAACCCCAAAATTTCTCGTACAAAGTGTCCACTTAAACCTATGTTATACTCTCATCCCTTCATTAATCCGGTCTTGAAGCCTAAACAATTCAATATACTCAATAGTCCGCAAAACGATCCAAATTTCATCTTCAAAAGATTTTCTCTAACTCCCATTTAAGTTATAATCCGTGCTCATATACCCAAAGGAAATCAACGAACCCTAAATTCAATAGCTAACCCCAATTAGTCTCTCACGCATACATTTATTAACTTAATGATACTTAAGCTCAATGGTACTACCAAAATCATAAACCAATTAGCTAGCCTCATTCCAATAGATCCATTACCAAATCACAATATTCTTTAATTATGCCCAAATATTGATACTCAACTTTCTTCACATACCCTTGGTCCAAATCGCGAAACGCCACCAAGGAGAGATTTAGGACCATAGAACCACTATCTAACCAAAATTCAAAATGCCTTTAACATAGATCGAGAAATTGTTACTCTCCCAAAATATACTTATTAGTCCTTTCTAACTTAACACGCTTACCACCATTATCGATTATAAATTCCTCTATACACTCATTACCCATAACAATTCACGCATCCCTCCTTACTAATCAATCCCGATGTACTCACGGAGATATACTAAAAGTAAACAAAAATCTCCTATCATGGAATATTCAATTGAACCCTCAACTCTTATAACCCAACCGATAAAACACGGGTATTGATCTAATTATTAGCACTGCCACCTTGTACCAAAACAACTCACTTTAACCCAAGTTCCTCTCCAAACACTAGGCACTATTCAGGAGAAAATAGAAATCTTACAAATGATACATACACCCAACAATTCGGTATAGACATCCCATTAACACCTACCTAAGTTATATATTCAAATCCCATATAAGAAAAGATGAGTATAATTCTACCCAAAGAAACGGTCTCAAAACGATTTTAGGAAATCAGGAATAGAGAATGTAACAATCCTCCTACAACAATCGACTAAAGCATAACATTTCCCTTCTCAAAATAACATCAAAACCTTATAATAGCAATACGACCAATTTAGCAGGTAAGTTATATCTACCTCTAAGCACAACATGAGCACATAAGACTCCCTCAGATATCCTACACTCTTCCAGAGGAGTAGACACTGGCAACACATAAGTCAAAGACTCAAAAGAAATAAATGCAACTAAATGCACATAAACATGAGAATGCAATGATCCTAAAATGCACGCGCTCGCTCTCTCGACACAAAATTAATACCTCCTGAAACTGATGAATCACCCGTTGAGTGCTGATTGATTGCAAATACTCTACCCGAAACCTTGGGCTTCCCCGAAGCATCCCTCTTCTGACCTTGTGGTATTCCAGCGTCACTCCCGGATGGTTGATATCTTCCCCTAAGACAATCCCTCACAAAATGCCCCAACTGGCCACAATTCACACATTTTCCTTGCTTCTTCCAACACTTGTCTTCTGAGTGTCCTTCCCTCTGACAATAGTTGCAGGTCTTCCCATTTCGTGTCCCCTGATTTGTACCTGGATTTCTCACTATCGGCTGCCCTCCAGAGTTATCTCGGTTATCCGATCGTTGCGGTTGTGACTTGCTCTGCCCTCCTTGCTTACTCGGGTTAACCATCTCAGTCTTCCTCTTATGTTCCCCAATATCCTGCTCAATCAAGTAGGCTCGATCCACTGCATCCTGATAAGTCTGAATCCGCTGTGCTATAAGCTGAGTCCAGATGGATGTCTTCAAACCCCTGATCAATCTCATCGCTTTCTGATCCTCGGTCCGCACAAGGTATTCACAACACCTGGCTAATTCTGTGAACTTAGCTGAGTACTGTGCTACTGACATCATGCCTTGCTCCAAGCTGAGGAACTCGATCACTTTCCGGTTTTGATTCACTAGAGAGATAAAATGATCCTTGAATTTCCTCACGAACCACTCCCAAGGATATGGTACAAGAGTCGCATCCCAACTGGTCTTCAGTGCCTTCCACCAATGTTCCGCAGCCCCCACGAGCTTATAAGCTGCAAACAGAACCCTATCCTCATCGGTGCAACCAAAGACATCATAGATTTTCTCCATCGATTTTATCCATAGCTCGTCCTTCTTCACATCAGGCTCACCGTCGTACTCACTTGGTTTCAACTTCAAGAACTGCTCCAACCCATATCGCGGAGGTGCTACATGTTCCTCTCTCGGCCCTTGATCATGAATTGCTTGCACGGCCGCTTCAAACCTGCCTTGAAACACTGCACGGTTTTCTTCCCGCAGACCATTAAGATTCTGAGTCCCACTGATGCCTTCACCAGCTCTTCTTCTAGCCATTACAAACAAATACCTGCATAAAATACTCATCGTTACTCACTCCGAACACAATTACCCTCCTAGGTCTTTCTAGTCCACCTAGACTTATACTTAGAGCTAAACCATAGCTCTGATACCAACTGTAGCGACCCCGACCCCGCGGGCCCGGGATACGCGAGCTGGACGTCGACTTACAACCATAAACTCTAAAATACTAAAGATAAAAATTCCATTTTATACCCAAAATATTTTTACACAAGGTTTGGAAAATCCAAGCTTAACAACATCATAAAACAACTAGTGTAAGCTCCACAAGCTCACACCCAAAATACAAAATATTACAAATCTTAATGACGTCATTGTTGGTACAACTATCCCCAAGAAGGTTACACATTTATATAATGCAAACCGATCAATAAAAACCTGCCCAAATATCTCAAACCTCTCGACGTCCTCCTCGATCCACAAAACCTAATCCTTTCCTCCTGGGGGGGGTGTTAAGGAAAACAACATTGAAAGGAAACGGGGTGAGATAAAATCTCAGTAAGATACTAATGCAACTACATGACATGCTAAGATGCAACAGGCAATAATAATAACTTCTAACAATAGAGAATCTCATATAGCACATAGCACACAACAGATAACAAATAGCAGCGGAAATAAACAATTCATATGGATACTGAGCCAAGGTTTCCCATCTGATAGAACCAAATAAAGGTCGCTGCGCAGCTTCAATAATCAACAATCAACATCTTCATAGTAGCACGAAAGCTTGAAGAGAAAACCCCCGGTACCGGAACCAATAACCAATAATGGCAAGGGAATATGAGACTAAGTCATAACCCAAACCAAACAGCTAGAATGCTCATAAAGGAGCTAGCTCATCTCACATCCAAGGCCAATCTGGAGGAGGGTAATAATTGGGCAAAAAAATGGTCAAGAATTATAATGGACTCAGCTCATTGACACTATAATCTTTCGAATCGCCCGAAACACACAAATACCAGCTGGATTTTCAAGTAAAGGCAAAGTAATAAAATACTAGCACAATAAACAACCACTGATTCCAAAGTAGGGAACCTTGTCAAGAAGTCACCAAGAAAGTGAAATGAACCAACAACACACAATTAAAATGTTCCAATAATTTCAATAAAGATAACGCAATTCCCATATCGCATTTGATCACAAAGGATCCAGTTAACTCAAGCACTCAACCAATAATACTCACTCATCTCAAAGAGCTCAAGGAGAGCTTTAAAACGATAGCTTATACACCTAAAACGGAGCCCGGATGAGAAAGTTATGGCTTTCAAAAGATTGGACAAAAAGACAATGATTTTCACAGAAGGTAGAGGGGTGCGCGCGCCTCCCTTAACCAGATAGGAATTCTCCACAAAGGGGAAAGAAGGGTGCGCGCGCTTCATCGCCAAGGGGTGCGCGCGCCTCCTGAGTTCAGAAGGAAAAACATCAACATGGTAATGGAGGGTGCGCGCGCCTCCAAGAAAAGGGTGCGCGCGCCTCATGGTATCAGTTGGAAATCCAAGATTGGTGAAGAGGAGGGTGCGCGCGCCTCATACGCAGGGGATGCGCACGGCTCCAAGGAAGAACAGCAAACCCAGATCTTCCTTCCTGGGTTCTTATTCGAAAATCAACACAAATCCACCATTTTCCTACCCAAATTCAAAGTTAACACTACCAAATAGTAACCCAATGTACCCAAACCATTTAGAAGCCAAAAAGGGCCCTAGAACATCGTTTGGACAACCCCAATCAAGGGATGATTGAAATACCAAAATTTTACAACAAAATGAATAAAAATATAGATCACTCTCAAATTAACCCAAGAAGCAATAAATGGCATTCTTATCATCATCTAAACATGGAATGACATTTCTAGCATAAAATGGGGGGAAAGTAACTTACCTTGAATTTATCAAAGATGACGGAACTCGAATATTTTTAGTTCCCCACGATCCTATCGACGATCTAAACACATTTAATTCAATGAGATTTAAGAAAAGATGAGAGGAAGATAGATAAAATGAAGAGAGAAGGAAGAGGAAAACTTACCTCTTTTTCTTTTGAGGAGAGAGAGAGAGAGAAATGAGCTGGGAAAATTAGAAAGTGAGGGAGGAGGAGGAAGAAGAAGGAGGATATTAAAAGAAATGTTACACTTAAGCCCCTTCGCTTCTAACTAACGCAAATAAACCCCAAATAACCCTTTGATCATTTCATTCCCCTATTTCACACTTAACACAATATCGCCCAAATAATGCTAGACACAACTTAATATTATAAGATATAAAATGCGCACATAAATAAATAATCGAATAATTATATATAATAATTAATTAATGCTAGAATTTAGAGATGGGTTTTCGGGTCGTGACAGACGGAAACCTTAACTTCAAAGGAGAAAGTCATTGGGGCCATTATGACAAGAATTTTGTGGTTTAGGAGGAGAATGTGTTTGCAAAAGAGTGCTATGTGACCATTCTGGTCGAAAATGGTTCAAAATTTATAGCTGTTGGAACATTCTGATCAGAAAAAGGAAGGGGCTGTAATTTAGCAGGCCAGAAGCGCGCACCTCCGACCAAGGCTGCGCAACGCGCGCGCCTCCCACACGCAAGGCCCAACGCGCGCGCCTTTGACAGCAATTCAGACAGAAACAGCCCTTGTCAGTTCAGAATAGAACCTAAGCACTCCAACATATCCAACCTGCAGCAAAACCAAATCCCAGCAGCAAAAAGGAGTTCAAGCATCAACAACAAGCATTCTTTGGGCACACATTTATTTGTAAAGAGTCGACACCTAAGATCGAGTCGCTAATAAAGCATAAAATGAGTAGTAAGATAACTAGGATTGTAAATACATGTTAAATGTTATTACAGGCAAAAGTAAAAGTGTTTCAATCCCTCATCCTCTCAGCCTCAACAGCTCGGGCACATCACCACCAGCACTGTGCTCACCCCCTGCTACCGCTCTCGGTCTCCTCATCATCATCGTCATCATAATCCTCAGACTCAGATGTCTCAACCACAATATCAGGACGGGTCCTCTTGGCAGCTCTCCCTGATGAACTAGCGCCACCCCGGCTCTAGCTACCCTCTCGGCTCAGACTCCTACTATGGCTACCTCCGTGGCTCAAACTCCTGCTCAGCGACTGCCTCGCCGAAGAGACAGCCTCATCAATGTCCAATGCAGCATCCCTGCAGCCTCGTCCCATGCCCCGAGCACCTCGGGCAGCTCCTCTCGCAACACCAGAGACAGCACCAGCAGCATCTCTAGTCATGGCAGCAATATCCCTGCACAGCTCCAGCACCCTCTCCTCCAGCTGGCGGAGCCTCCGCCTCATTCCTTTGTTCTGTCTGCCCAAATGCCTATAAGCAGCTACGGGCACCTGTTGCAACAAAGAACAGGAAAAGGAAGTTACATCAATACAAAGGACAGAAAAACAAGACTGGACCTGAGAAATGCAAAAGTCAGAAAAACATACCACAGCAGCTTGGGCAGGAGGCTCTCTCTTCGGTGACATATCCTCGGGAAAAATCTCCCTCTGCTCCTCAAAGACCCCGAAGTTTGAATAAGTGTAATAGGGAGGAGGCAAAGGAGGATCAAAACAATACCCGGCACCGGTAGTATAAAACCGAGCGGAGGTCGTAGGAGCAGCCTGTGATCTCCTTGGGTCAGCAAACATAAAGCCCTGCATCAAGTTGTTCTCCCTGAAAAGGCCATAATCCTGATCCAAGTGAATGTAAGGGAAGACATCAACCCCTACCATATATGCTGCGCGATCAGCCTCTGAAAGTGACCTCCAATTACGAGGGCAGAAAGGAGGAACGTCTGGAACTGCAGGACGAGGGGGGGTGTAAAAGTCTGTCACCTGGGTACCATGCTGCCAAAATACTTTGTCTCCCAAGTACAGAGTCATCCACTCACCTGAACTCATCAAAAGCCGAGAACGGGTAGGAATAAGAGTATGCTCAAACCAGTGCTGAACTGATCTCCACGGATACAAATAGAAGGCAACGGACTCAGGCCTCAAGGTGTCCATGTGCCGTCGGGCCGAAGTAAGACTAATGGGATTCGTGCCAGTCTTCACATTCCTCTCCTTATACGCCCATCGTGCGCAGTCCGGATACTGGGGCTGACCTTCCTTGGCAATCTTGAAATCCCTCATATTCAGGATAGCAAAAGCCCAAAGCTGTAGACAAGAGGCAGAAACAAAGTTAATGACAGTCAACGAAAAAGGCAGTTATGACCAAGGCAAGGAGAATATAAAAGGGACAGTAAGGGGTATACCTCCCACAGCAAGCTAAAGCCCGTAACCGAGCTAGTGGTCGAGCGGCTGGTCAAATCCATGCCGTGATAACAAGCAGCTAAGCCCGCTGCGCCCCAGTTATACTGGCCGATCTGGTCCAAATCCACTAACAAGTCAAGCAGAGCCAAAGAGGCCGAAGATCCCCCGTTGGCAAACAGAGTATGGGATAACAAGTACCAAATAAAGCAACGGGCCACGGCATCGACCCGATCAGCAGTAACACCTCGAGCCTCAGCCATCAAGATGCTGAAATAAGCCCGGATTCGTCCCCATGTCACACGAGAATTCTTGACCTCGAACCGGCAGTCAACCAAAGCCAGTAACTCGTCGGGAGTCCGAACAGCCCCTCTCAAACCAAAGGGGACAGGTATCCCTATGAACGGAAAGCCCGTCAAAGCTGTGAAATCGGTAGGCATCATAGTCACCTCGCCCATGGGTAAATGGAAGGTATGGGTGGTGTCCCACCATCTTTCCCTCAATGCCTGGACCACATCGGGGTCATTCTTCAAAGGTGGGAGGCTGGTGACAAAAAGGCCAAAATGAGTCCCTGTAACTCGGGCCCAAACATTCTCAGGCAACCTCTTCCATATAGAGATAGGCCCATGAGCCCCACCACGAATCTCTGTCAGACGGGTCCACTCCTGAAAGGGAAGAAGAAACAGCGAAAATTTCATCAGCATGACTGCTAGAAAACAGATGAACTCAACACAGAGATTTCAATGGCAGAACAATGTACAAGCAAGTGTGTGAACATGAAAATGGGCGTCCCAACATGTTTCTTACAACAAATTAGCAGCAACGAGCAACATGCAAGGAATGATCAATAAAGCTGCTGCAGCAATATTTCGGGTAAAGAAAACGGAACTTCATGAAATCCGAAATCGACAAGAAAGGTGAGGCATTCTTACCCAACCCGAAGTCACGAAGTGAGAAATGTGGGTATGAGGCCGGAAGGTAAGCAAGCTCGGGTCCATAGCTTCAACCCCAATTTTGGGCTCCTCGCCTTGTGGCATCTCGAACGGAGGTGATTGTTGACGATCCGACATCGTTTCTGTTAGGCCCAATTGGTAGGAAAGTAGGCTAGAGGGGGGGTGAATAGCCTAATTAAAACTTTTTCAAAGAAACACTTTTATAAATGCAAAGTCACTTATCAGATTGCAAACTATTATCAGTAAGCGCAGCGGGTAAAATATGACTTTGTTTTAACTCACACAAAATCAGTGTATAAAAGATTTTTCAGAGCTTAGTTTTACACAAAGTTGTTTCCAAAAGTTTAATGCAATTTCAAGAGATTGGTCAATGAAAATAATGATGAGTCAGCAAGAACAGTAATGATTTACCGGTGATAGAGTTCCAACCGGCAAGGACAATAAGTAACAGAGACACAAGGATTTGGAGAGGTTCACAGTGTAAATACTGCTACGTCCTCTACCAAGTTTGGTCAGAACTTGGATTTGGGTTAAGAGCACTATTAAATATCCCTAGTCTATTACAAGAGCGGCTTTGCCGGATACAAAGACTAAATTCTAGAGATAGTTTAATGAATCGTAAAGCAAATATCTGACCAAGTGTATTTGAGCGGCAAGTTCGAAAGAACTTATCTCACTCAGGTGGGTGTGTGAAAACTCAGACAACGTATTCCTTAAAATAATCTAGTTCGGGAATACTAACAGTGTTGTAGAGTTTGTGCACAAGTGTATGTCCTATTAAATGATCTAATGATTATCTGGACAAGGAATGTTTGAGCTTCAATGAATGCTGCAAACAACCAACTCTCTTCAATGCACTAAAATCACCAACCTTCTTCAATGCACTGAGTCCTCTATTTATAGGAGGAGTTAATGTCTTAGCTTGTTGAAGAAGGATAACATTTGAATTTCCAGCTGGGTAGGTGAGGAGCATTTAATGCAGTATCCTTGGCATTAATGGTGAAGATACGCATGACTTAAAAGTCTGATGGGTAAAGACCCCTTTGTCTCAACCGGTTACCTGCAAAAGCAAGTAGAGACAGAGTATAGCTAAAAGTAGCTATGTGTCAGACGACGTAGAAATCATTACAGAGCAGGTAAACTATTTTATGATAAAACAGTATGGAGACAATCAGCAAGGTTGACTTTAATGAAATGATGTCACCTGACTGACAGTGCAGACTGTCTATTATATCGGCATGTTGTGAATGGAGTTGATCGGCAACTTCTTTAATAAGTTGATCGGCAATTTCTGTAGCAAGTTGATCGGCAACTTGTCGCATGTTAAGAATAGAGTTGATCGGCAACTTGTTTACTGGTCTGCTGATTTACTTCCTCTTGCTGGTTTGTCTTGAATGAAGAGTTGAAATACACCTGTGCTGGTCACAAAGGATCCTAAGGGCACCTTAAAAAGGTTCTAATAAAATTTGGGGACCCTAAGTGTAGACATGATTGGGATTAAGTAATTCTAGGACCTAGGTATCTATTTGAACAACAATCTCCTCCTAATTACTTAAGTCCAATCACCCTTAAAGCTAAAGACATCTCTTATCTTAGGGAAAAGATTTCTAAGGATATCTAGGTATAACCAAATCCTAAGGTAAGTCACACTAGATGTCTAATGCAAAAGGTGGATTCACCAAAATAAATGGTGAAGCCGGTTCAAGGAATCGGCAAGAGTGATGATCTGCAAAAGGAAATAGCACAGAATAATGCAGATAACAACACAAATATAAGAACATATTAGCACAATAAAAATTTTATAAGCAAAGAAATTTGTCTGTGAAGGTCTTCAATAAGATATCTACATCATAGGCTATGTGACTCAAGGATCAGCAGCTGGAGGATCAGAAATCTTGGGATCTGCTACTGGAGTTGAGTCCTTTGTAGATTCAGTCTTCCTAGCCTTCTTTCTTGCTTTTTCTTCTTTTCTTTCAGCTTTCCTCTTTGCTTTGCTCTGTCTTCTCTGCGCACTTTCCAATCTTTCGGACAGCATCTTGTTGTTGGCTTCTAGAGCAGCTATCTTCAGATTAGCTTCGGCAAGAGCAGCTTTGGTCTCAGATAACTCTTCTTCAAGTCTTCCCATATCTCTTATCTACAGCCTCTAATTGTCAACAAGATTCTGTTGAATGTTATGAGTTGTCCCCAAGGATTCAGAAAGAGCCATTATACGCTCTTCTCTATCAGCAAGGAGAGCTTTTAATTCTTTGACCAGAGTATTCTCCTCCTCTTGATTGGACTTACGTAGACGCTTAACCAGGTCGTTGTGAACATCTTTAACCAGGTCACCAACAGAAAGAGCCATATCACCAATATCAGCACGAGAGTGGACAACAGAGGAGTTGGAGAAGAATTCTTTGACAAGATCCACAAATACTGAACTAACTCCTGATGGAGTGATGAACGAATCAAGCAAGGACCCAATAAGAAGATTCTTCAAGAAAACCCCGTCGGCTTCGTCGTTGAAGTAGTCGAAGTCAACATAGCCTCCGTAGATATCTTTTTCACCGGACATTGTCTGCAAAATTACTCAAACAACTCTCAATGTTAGAAATAAAGACAAATCAAACCATAAATGATTAGAAATGAGCAGAGTATAAACATTTACACTTACCAGATTATGAATAGATGAACAAATAAAACGATGAACTGATAATCTGGAAAGAGGTGAGATAGAGAGAATAGAGAGTAGAGAGAAAAAAAATGGCGGAGAAAAAGCTTAATGGAATTTTGAAAGGCGTTATATATGTTATCGTGGAGAGAGAGAATATGAGAGGGCAAGGGAGAGAAATAACTGTACCTATAATCTCGGAGAACGTGCGCACGCAAAAATTAATGCGCACACAAATCAGTAAGGTGAACAGTTAAAAGTAAGAGGGAGAAAGGGTAAATTAGTCAAAAATAAAATAGAAGTGATGATGACCTGTTTACCTTGCTGATGTATCGCATTAAATGGAATACATCTTGAAACGATTTTGGATAAGAAAGGTACACACACGTATCAGGGAGATGGTGTGACCGATGTACCTTTGATTTGATAGCTTACGTCATGTGTCAGGAATCTTATCTTTTGCAGAGACGTGCTGATTTGATTTTACCAATCGGCAAGATAGCTTGAATCGGCAAAATGATTGAATCGGCAAGATATTGAATCGGCAAGATATATAGATAGAATCGGCAAGATGATTTTGACAAATTTCGATCGGCAAGATTTTGTCGGCAGGTTCGTAGTCGGCAAGATAATTGATGCTCTGCTGATTTGATCGGCAGACTAACACAAGTAGCAAAGTTAGCACAATTTTAACCATAAAAATCAATCATACCCAATTCACCTCTGAGGAATTCAAATCTTTTCTGATCCAAGGGCTTTGTTAGTATGTCTGCTATTTGGAAATCGGTATGGACTTTGAGCAGCACAACATTCCCTTTTTCAACATGTTCCTTCAGGAAGTGGTATTTGATGTCTATGTGCTTGGTTTTGGAATGCATGACCGGATTGTTTGATACTGAAATTGCTGATTGGTTGTCACAATAGATGGGACAAATTTGAGATGGAACTTCATAGTCAACCAGCTGCTACTTCATCCATAGAATCTGTGAACAGCAACTGCCGGCAGCTATGTACTCAGCTTCAGTAGTGGAAGTGGAAATTGATTCTTGCTTTTTATAGGACCAAGACACCAATCTATCACCAAGAAATTGGCAAGTTCCACTTGTACTCTTTCTGGTCACCCTACAAGCTGCAAAGTCTGCATCTGAGTAACCTATTAGATTGAAAGATGAATCTCTTGCATACCATAATCCAAGGTTAGCAATGCCACATAAATATTTAATAATACGTTTTACAGCCTGCAGATGGGATTCCCTAGGGTCAGCTTGAAACCTGGCACAAACACAAACAGCAAACATAATATCTGGTCTACTGGCAGTAAGATAGAGGAGTGAGCCGATCATACCTCGGTAGACAGTCATGTCTACTTTCTTACCAGACTCATCCTTATCTAAATGAATGTTAGTGCCCATAGGTGTGCTTTGAGAGTGAGCATTTTCAAAGCCAAACTTCTTGATTAATTCTTTTGCATACTTGGCTTGACTGATGAATATTCCCTCATTGGATTGCTTGACTTAAAGTCCAAGGAAATATGTTAGTTCACCCATCATGCTCATCTCGAACTTGCTCTGCATTAGCTTCTCAAATCTCTTGCAAAGTGATTCATTAGTGGAACCAAAAATAATATCATCGACATATATTTGAACAAACAATGAATGACCCTTATGCTTGGCAACAAATAAAGTAGTATCGATTTTACCTCGAGTGAAGCCTAAGCCATCGCTAAGTAAAAACTTAGATAGGGTTTCATACCATGCTCTTGGAGCTTGCTTTAGGCCATAGAGAGCTTTCTTCAATCGGTAGACATGATCAGGCTTCTTGAAGTCCTCAAAACCTGGTGGTTGTTCAACATAAACTAGTTCTTGGAGTTCTCCATTCAGGAAGGCACTTTTCACGTCCATTTGATATAGCCTGAATTCTTTGAAGGCAGCATAGGCTAAGAAAAGTCTAATAGCTTCCAATCTTGCAACAGGAGCAAATGTCTCATCGTAGTCGATTCCTTCCTCTTGACGGTAGCCTTTAGCAACTAGCCTTGCTTTGTTTCTAATGATTTTCCCAGCTTCATCCAATTTTTTCCTGTAAACCCACTTAGTACCAATAACTTGATGAGAAGTTGGTCTTGGCACAAGTTCCCATACTTTGCATCTTTCAAACTGATTCAGTTCCTCTTGCATGGCTTCAACCCAACCAGGATCGGCAAGAGCTTCTTCAGTCTTCTTTGGTTCTATATCGGAGACCATAGCAGATGAGAAAAGGCTTTCAGCAAATGCTCTATCCTTGTTAATCTGGGACCAAAGACATCACCAATCACATTTTCTAATGGATGATCACGAACAGTTCTGACTTCTCTCGGCACATCTTGTCTTACTGATTCTTGTAGTAAGGATTCTAGAGGAGGATCAAGATCAGCAGATGGTGTAGGAGAAGAACTTTGAGTGAGAGGTGGATGAAAGCTTGGAGGATTAGGTCTTATAACAGAAATTGGTTGAGGGCTAGATCTGTCTTCAGGATGATCAGCAGAGTTTGCATCGGCAAACGGATTATGAAATTCATCAGCAGGTTCTGGTTCTGCTGATGAAGGAAAATACGGAGCATCTGCTGATTCTTCTGCTGAAATGACTGGATCAGCAGCTGGTACTTGATCTGCAGGATTAGTATTATTGGATTCACCTGTCTCATGAGCACTAGACACATTAGTACTATTTGGAGCCTTGTCAGACTCTAACAAATCAAATTCATCAAAGGTTACATGAACAGATTCAACAATTTTCAAAAGTTTCTTATTGAAAACTCGAAAGGCCTTACTGTGTTTAGCGTATCCAACAAAGATTCCTTCATCAGCTTTCTCATCAAATTTACCTCTGTGCTCTTTTCCATTGTATAGCACGTAACATTTGCAGCTGAATATCTTGAAGAATCCAATGTTGGGAATTCTGCCTCTCCAGAGTTCATAAGGAGTCTTGTTATGGAATTTGTTGATTAGAGATCTGTTATGGGTGAAGCAGGCTGTATTGATCGCTTCAGCCCAAAAGTACTTCGGCAGCCTGGCTTCGGCAATCATGGTCGTACCAGCTTCAATGAGAGTTTTGTTCTTCCTCTCAACAACACCATTTTGTTGTGGTGTACCGGCAGCTGAGAAGTTGTGGTCTATACCATGATCATCACAGTACTGAGCAATACCATTGTTCTTGAATTCAGTGCCGTTGTCTGATCTCATACTGATGATATCGCTTTCTTTCTGAGTTTGTAGTAGTCTGAATAACTTGGTGGCAATAGCATAGGTGTCATCTTTGTGACTGAAGGTTTCCACCCAAGTATATCTAGAGAAATCATCTACTACAACCAAGGTGTATCTACTTCCCCCGATACTTGCTGTAGTTATGGGGCCAAATAGATCCATATGTAGCAATTGGAGGCACTTAGAAGTTGACATGCAGGGCTTGCTTCGGAAGGATGATTTATGTTGTTTTCCAACCTGGCAGGCCTTGCATTTCTTTGCATGATCAGCAGACACTTGAGGCAGACCGGTTACCAGATTTGAACCGGCAAGCTTGGATAGATACTTGAAGTTCAAGTGACTGAGTCTCTTGTGCCATAACCATGAGTTCTCACTGATGTTCTTAGCTACAAAACAAACATTAGTAACACCAGTAATAGCACTTAAGTCTACTGCATAAATGTTACCTTTTCTTTTGGCAGTGAGAAGAGTTTCATTGGAAGCAATGTCTTTCACATAGCAACTGGAAGTAGTAAATACGCATTGCATTCCTTTATCACAGAATTGTGATATAGATAGAAGGTTGTGTTTCAGACCATCCACAAGAGAGACCTTTTGTACAGTAACTGCACCTCTCTTGATGGTACCTATACCGACGATTTTTCCTTTGGCATTATCACCAAATACTACTGGGGGACCTGATGCTTCAATAATATCGGCAAGAAGATCTGCAAATCCTGTCATATGTCTTGAGCAGCCACTATCTATAATCCACAAATCCTTGCTTGCACCAGTTGAGGCCATGAAGCATTCCTGAAATAAAACAGTATGCTTATGGTCCCCCTTATTCATGGGTCCGAGGGTTAGTTCCTCTTTGGCAACCATATCTGGCCACCACTAGAGGATGTAACCTCAGTGGGTCCAGATAGGTGCTTCAAGAGGCATTCATGAGCCTTGTGACCATAATGAAAACAATTAGAACATCTCACTTGACTGATAGACTGAGGAGTCGGTAGAACATCATTCTGTTTAGTCAGTGCATCGGCAGAACTAGGGAATTGTGCAGGCACAAACTTAGTAGGCTTAAAGGTGCTAGTATTGCCTTTCTTTCCATTCTGTTTACCTTTGGCAGTTACCTTTTTAGGCACTTGTCCATCGGCAGCAGAGGAGGTCAGATCGGCAGCACTTGCTCTGCTGATGTATTCACCAAGAATACCGTTATCGGCAGACTCAGTATCAGCAACCTTAACATATCTTTGTTTGTTCTTATCATTCCTTTTGTTCTGGTTCTTAGGATACTTCATTGCCACAGCACTGTATATTGGCTTAGCATCATTATGCACTGAGTTAACAGGACTACATTCAACTTTCTCATCCTTTTTCTCTGTAGCACAAGTTTCAGTAGAGCTACTGCTGCTGGAATCAAATCCTAACCCAGATTGGTCCTTATATGACATTTGGGTCTGTAGGATTGTTTCAACAGCAACTCTAGATTTTGTGTAAGAGTCAACAATCCTTGAGAGATGATTGTTTCTTTTCACAAGATCTTCGATCTGAGCTATCAATACTGCTACTTGGCATTTGAGATCCAGGTTTTCCTTTTTTAAAGAAATAGACTCAAGCTCGTGTCCTTTGAGAACTGAAAGTTCAGACATAAGCGAGCTATTCTCGTTAGAAATTCTTTTGAAATCAGCAGCCATCACTTTATGAACGCTACTCAGCTTCTCATAATCAATAAAAAGTTCATCCATTGTCTATACCATCTCAGCCTTAGATAATTCTGGAAGAGGGTCGGCTGAATCTTTGGGAGTAGAGGAAATGGGTTCAGGTGAGAAGTCAGGTAGGGAAGAGATAGGTTTCGAAAGGCTTTTGTCAATATTGGGATATTCGGTGAATGAGAATTTTCTTGTCATCGGCAAGGGTTTTGTTTTAGAAGCATTGAAGTGAGAAGAGTTACACTGTCCATAGAGTGAAGTTCCCACTTGATAAACCTTGTATCCTATTGGATTTCCTGCTTTGATGCTTACTTCCTTGAAGTATGGTTGAGCTCTTCCAGTTGGTATTTCTTTGACTGGAGTCTTTGGCGGCGAGGGATCTCGGTAGATTGGAGTCGGCAAGGATGAAAGATCGGCATCATCTGAATCTAATTCCATGAAACATACATCGGCATCCTCATCTTCATCGGCATCATCGTCTGAATCGGTTTCACACCAGACCGGCAAGGCTTTTTTTGTGCTATCATCGGCAACATAACTTCGAGACTTTGGATATCTCTTGTTTACTGATTTCCTCACGTATTCATACTTTGGCTGAGGACATTTTGAGGCAAAGTGACTAGGTTTTCTGCAGTTGAAGCAGACAAGATCACCTTTGCTGCTTTTGCCATCGGTAGCACTGGTACTTGGTTTGTTGTAGCTTGCTGATTTTTGAAATGGTGGTGTAGAAGATTTCTGTTGCTGGTGACTTCCTTTTTGCATCTTTTTGAAGTCTTTGTACCTCTTGTAGTTTCTGGCGAAGGCGGCAAATTCGTCTTCTTCCATTGTTTGTTCTGAAGGTGTTTCTGAGGTTTTTGAACAGCAGGGTGTTTGATGGGGATCTATAGGAGGGAATTTGGTTGAAGGAAAGGATACCTGAGATTGAGCTGATAGAGACAAGTTTTTGAAATTTTTGTCGAGAACGTTAAGTTTTTGCAGTTCTCTCTCATACAAGAACAGACTAGACACAAGATTCTGAATAGAGGTCTTGTTTAAGTCTCTAACTTCTCTAACAGCAGTGACTTTAGTATGATACTCATTTCCTAAAGAACTTAGAAAACGAATATTAAGATCTTTCATAGTATACACTTTACCTAATGAAGCACATAAATTACTTACCTCGCAGAACCTGTCGTAGGCACTTCTTAGAGATTCACCATCTAGTTTCTTGAAAGATTCAAACTCCGCAATGCACTCGTAGAGTCTGTTGTCTTTCACCTGCTCATCTCCTTCAAAGTATGTAAGGAGTTTGTTCCAGCATTGTTGAGCCGTGGAGCACAAGTCAATCAGTTTATATTGCTTGTCGTCCAATCCACATGAGATAATGTGGCACGCCTTTCCATCTAGAGCAACTGAAAGTTTGTCTTCATCAGTCCATTCTTCTCTAGGTTTTTCAATCAAGGTTTCATCAACTTGAACATGCGTTTCTTGTTCAGTATCTTGATCAGCATGAGCAGTCAGAGGAGTGGAAGGAATTGGTCGGTAGGTGGTTGAGACCTTTAGAGGAATGATTGGACCACCTTCTATTACTTGCATTAACCGGTCATCGATTGAGTTCATATACTTTATCATACGAGATTTCCAGACACCAAACTCATTGACGTTCAACAACGGAATGGTAGTGATGTTGAACGACTGCATGATTTTTCCTGCCATGGTATCGGCAATACAAGCTGCAAAGCTTGGAAATTTCTTTCAAAATTCCAAGCTCTGATACCAATTGTTAGGCCCAATTGGTAGGAAAATAGGCTAGAGGGGGGGTGAATAGCCTAATTAAAACTTTTTCAAAGAAACACTTTTATAAATGCAAAGTCACTTATCAGATTGCAAACTATTATCAGTAAGCGCAGCGGGTAAAATATGACTTAGTTTTAACTCACACAAAATCAGTGTATAAAAGATTTTTCAGAGCTTAGTTTTACACAAAGTTGTTTCCAAAAGTTCAATGCATTTTCAAGAGATTGGTCAATGAAAATAATGATGAGTCAGCAAGAACAGTAATGATTTGCCGGTGATAGAGTTCCAACCGGCAAGGACAATAAGTAACAGAGACACAAGGATTTGGAGAGGTTCACAGTGTAAATACTGCTACGTCCTCTACCAAGTTTGGTCAGAACTTGGATTTGGGTTAAGAGCACTATTAAATATCCCTAGTCTATTATTTGAGCGGCAAGTTCGAAAGAACTTATCTCACTCAGGTGGGTGTGTGAAAACTCAGACAACGTATTCCTTAAAATAATCTAGTTGGGGAATACTAACAGTGTTGTAGAGTTTGTGCACAAGTGTATGTCCTATTAAATGATCTAATGATTATCTGGACAAGGAATGTTTAAGATTCAATGAATGCTGCAAACAACCAACTCTCTTCAATGCACTAAAATCACCAACCTTCTTCAATGCACTGAGTCCTCTATTTATAGGAGGAGTTAATGTCTTAGCTTGTTGAAGAAGGATAACATTTGAATTTCCAGCTGGGTAGGTGAGGAGCATTTAATGCAGTATCCTTGGCATTAATGGCGAAGATACGCGTGACTTAAAAGTCTGATGGGTAAAGACCCCTTTGTCTCAACCGGTTACCTGCAAAAGCAAGTAGAGACAGAGTATAGCTAAAAGTAGCTATGTGTCAGACGGCGTAGAAATCATTACAGAGCAGGTAAACTACTTTATGATAAAACAGTATGGAGACAATCAGCAAGGTTGACTTTAATGAAATGATGTCACCTGACTGACAGTGCAGACTGTCTATTATATCGGCATGTTGTGAATGGAGTTGATCGGCAACTTCTTTAATAAGTTGATCGGCAATTTCTGTAGCAAGTTGATCGGCAACTTGTCGCATGTTAAGAATAGAGTTGATCGGCAACTTGTTTACTGGTCTGCTGATTTACTTCCTCTTGCTGGTTTGTCTTGAATGAAGAGTTGAAATACACCTGTGCTGGTCACAAAGGATCCTAAGGGCACCTTAAAAAGGTTCTAATAAAATTGGGGGACCCTAAGTGTAGACATGATTGGGATTAAGTAATTCTAGGACCTAGGTATCTATTTGAACAACAGTTTCTGTGACGGAATTGATCCTAGAGCAGCAAGAAAGTGTTTTGGGGTGATTTCTCTACAAAAATTGGGCTTGGAATTTGGAGGGTTCTTCAAAATTTTGAAAACATGCCGAACACAGTGAACCGCCTGTTTAAATATGCTGAACTTATGCGCCAGGCGCGCGCCCCCCGACATACTCATCCGAGGCGCACGCGTCCTATAACGAGGCCCGAACGCGCGCTCTTCCCATCATCAGGCAGGTTCAGAAGCAGTCTCCCATGCAAGAAACCATGCACCGTATCAAGGTTTCCCCACGGATTCTGAACTCCCTAAGTTCTGTCACGGATACCATACCCCCCTTTAAGGGTCAATCTCAACATTTCATCCCCAGCATGAACATTCTTCTGGTCGCGGTCAACTGTGCCCGCACCCCCATAAGTCAAAAAGTCAAGTGTGACTCCAAGTGGCACGAGACTTCAAAGCAATACCTCATCAACGAATTTCATTAATGGATTCGTCCTCAAAGGTTCACTAACGGCCTCCTCAAAGGTTCACTAACGGCCTCTCCAAAGGTTCACTAACGGCCTCTACAAAGGTTCACTAACGGCCTCATCAACGGATTTCACTAACGGATTCGTCCTCAAAGGTTTACTAACGGCCTCCTCAAAGGTTCACTAACGGCCTCATCAAACGGATTCACCAACGGATTCATCAACAAAGGTTCACTAACGGCCTCATCAACGGATTTCACTAACGGATTCATCAGCAAAGGTTCACTAACGGCCTCATTCGAAGGTTCACTAACGGCCTCATCAAACGGATTTCACTAACGGATTCGTCAACAAAGGTTCACTAACGGCCTCATCAAACGGATTTCACTAACGGATTTTTCAACAAAGGTTCACTAACGGCTCGAAGGTTCACTAATGGCCTCATCAACAGATTTCACTAACGGATTCGTCCTCAAAGGTTCACCAACGGCCTCTTCAAAGGTTCACCAACGGCCTCTACAAGGGTTCACTAACAGCCTCATCAACGGATTTCACTAATGGATTCATCCTCCAAAGGTTCACTAACGGCCTCTTCAAAGGTTCACCGACGGCCTCTCCAAAGGTTCACTAACGGCCTCATCAACGGATTTCACTAACGGATTCGTCCTCCAAAGGTTCACTAACAGCCTCTTCAAAGGTTCACCAACGGCCTCTTCAAAGGTTCACCAACGGCCTCACCAATGGATTTCACTAACGGATTCGCCCTCAAAGGTTCACCAACGGCCTCTCCAAAAGGTTCACTAACGGCCTCGTTCAAAAGGTTCACTAACGGCCTCATTCAAAATATTCAGGCGGCAGGTTCACCTAACGGATCATGCCACCCCTCTATCAACAAAAGCCGCTCACACAGGGAGCGCACCACTCTCTCTCGCAATTTCAAATTCCTGCTTTCATCGAGTCTTTCCTTTTTTCTTGGTGATGTCCTCGGCGGGTGTTTTTAACTTTCGTCGACGAGTTTTTCTTCGCAGTCCACGTCACCGAGGGGCTCTGTAGACACCCCGCCTTGGACCACTTACCCCGATTGCACATTTGATCTTGTGTTTCTCCCCATTTTAAGTGTTTCTCGTTAGTTTCTGTCACTTCCGCTAAGTTCCTGACTGACTTCGTTAAGTCCAGGGACTAAACTGAATAACAGGGCTGACTTTCTAGTCCATTCTGTCAAAATTTCCTTCTATGAGTCGCGCGCCTCCGACAGGAGGAGCCAGACGCGCGCGCCTCCCGCCCCCAAAGCAGGAAGCGCGCGCCTCTGGGCGTGAGTTACAGATTTCTGGCCAGGATTCTCTCCCTTGCTCAATTTACAGGATTTTGCCCGGGAAGGATTTCTTGGTGACTGAGTTTTGGCACCAAAAACACCTCTCTTTCACCTATAAAAACCTCCCTTTAGCTCCATTTTCAAAGGACGAAAACTTAAGACAAAAAACTTGGACCTTGGATCTTTTACTCAAAAATCTTACATTTTCAACAAAGAAGCCAAATTTCTTACCTTCAAGGCATTTCCAAAGGCATTCATCAAGAAGTGTTTGAAGTCTCTCGAAGACTAGGTAAAAACCATTTCCTTCCTCTTCTCGACTTCATCTCTTTTCTCTTTCTTTTCATTTTATCAAAGTGCAATCACCCAAATCATTTTGGGACATGACTCTAATGATCACCTCATCTCATTGAGGTTGGTTAAGGAGTTATCTCCTACATTCCAAACTCTATTTTAAACCCCATTTTATAATTTAAAGAAGAAGAAAAAGAACATTGTCATTCATGTAGATTTTGATCAAGCAAGACCAACTTTAGTTGGGCAAGATGGGTGTTTCGATACTTCCCATCTCGTAATCTAACCCCCGAACCTCAAAACAAAGAATCTCTGTTTTTGTAATCAAACTTAGGCTATTATCAATAGGTTTTCTTATGTTCCTCAAAACATAGGTGGCGACTCTAAACAATAAAAAACAAGTTAGACATCCTAGGATAATTCACCGCTCTAGCCAAGTTGTGGTTTCCCGGGATATCTACAGAGGCACATCAATTTCAAAATTCAATAATTTCATAGATGATAGCAGAAACATGGCAGCGCCATGACAAGACAGCTGCGATTGCATACACTGATAGGAAGGGAAGCTTCCTTAACGCTATACTTATACCTATACTATGGCTCCATACCGTGTGCATGTATGGGAATGACTTTTGTGAGAGAGAGTGTGAATACCCCTTTCCGAATGCGGGCGACGCACGGGAAGTCTTTCTTTTTATTTATCTTTTCTATGGGATTAGGATATTCAAGTTGGCATTTAACTTTATTAAGAGTTTCCACGTTGTTTTTATTGAGCTAAAACATTGAGAAACAGCTAACAAAGAGGGTTCAGGGGTCAAGTTATGACAAGAGAAGAATATCAAGTTATCACTCCTATCGCCCGGTAGATCAGACTTTCTATCATGATGAATATGTTAGTTGTGTGTTAGTGATTGAGACCGGATCCGAAGATTGCCTACGTTCCTCTCACGATGAGAAGCTCAGGTCAGCGTAGTTCGCACATAATCGGAATAGAGAGAAGAAGTGGGATCATGCATAATGAAGGGGGAGGAGAAAGAATCATGCAAGATGATCATATCCTAGAATAGTGATTATACCATTGATAAGATCAACGTGTAGTCCTCATATTCATCCTTGGAGAGTTATTGATCATGGGAGTAATTACCTAAAGTTTAGGGTTTAGAAGTAGTTCCTAGATCTCGTTGATCATCATCGGCTATGCATTATAAGTAGGGATTAAAACATTAGATCTAGCATGTTATGAATGGGATAAGCCGTAGATCTAGCATAATAGTAAGAATATCATGAACATGTATGAATGAACAGATAAGCATGAAGATCGCTACCCTAGATATAGAGCATATTATGAATTCTAGCAAGAACATGAAGAACACGTTATGAATCACATAAATATAGGCGTATAAACATAATGAAACTAGCATAAATCAGATCTAAACTAAGAAAACATGACAAATTCTTACTAATCTTGACAAGAACGAAGTCGAATCTCTTACGCGGATTCGCCGGACCTTCAGGATTGCAAGAAAGGCTTAGAGAGAGAGTTCTGTCTGCAGTTTGGACTGTAGAACTCGGGGGAGAGAATTGTGTTTCGAAATTATGAACTGAGGTCACCTATTTATAGGGTTTCTGACCCGGAAGGAGTGGCCGCCCGGCCCTTCCTAGACTGGCTGCCTGGCCGGTCCAAGTGGTTGACTCGGTTCCCAATGCTTTGATCATCATGGACTCTGGAGGATGATGAGATAACGTCTATATTTGCAGCTTCATCCGATCAGGTCGTCACTATCTCCTTATCTAGGCTTTTCGAGAAATCCTGGATAAGTCCTGCGTAGTTCGTATATACCTGGGAGGTCCCTGTGAGTTCTAGAATGCCTAATAACTTATTTTTCAGGTTGGGTACTAACAGTAGCCCCTCGGCAACGTTTCTTGGAAGGCATGGAGGGTCGTCGATTAAGAAAAGGAACCGATCTGAAACATGAGTTCCAAATCGAGAGAGGAATGAGAAAGAAGGTGACCAAGTTGGTCGAGTGGCTGATCCTAAGTCAGGCTACCTACGTATCCAAAGGGAATCAAGCTAATCGTAGTTCGAGCATATGAGGGAGAAAGAAATGAGACATCGTCTTTTCGCTGGGGATAGACAAATATTCGTCAAGCAATAAAGTCACGTGGACCCTACTTGGGAGAAAAGAAAAAGAAACGAAACATCGTTGAGCAATAAATTCGTTGCAGATAGACTTTACAGAAACGAATCATTGTAGAAAAAATAATGTTGATGCAGATGGACTTTACTTGGGGAAAGAGGTAAAAAGGAGGAAACCAAAAAGAAACGAAACATCATTGAGCAATAAAGTCGCTGCAGATAGACATTACAGAAACGAATCATCGTAGAACAAATAAAGTCGTTGCAGATGGACTTTACTTGGGGAAAGAGGTAAAAAGTAAGAAACCAAAAAGAAACAAAACATCGTTGAGCAATAAATTCATTGCAGATAGACTTTACAGAAACGAATCATCGTAGAACAAATAAAGTCGTTGCAGATGGACTTTACTTGGGGAAAGAGGAGAGGTCATATGCACGGTTTGACAAGAAGTTTAAAGAATCGAGAACAAAAAGAGGGATGTATTCTAACTTCCTATAGAGCGTACATAATCGCATAACTTATCGGTGAGCTACGGTACTTTGAGAAGTGCAGTTCCTCAGTATTGCAGAATTCGGTAATAGGTAACGCCGATTGTCTAGAGCTCGCATGGTGTTACTCCTATAACTTTCCCAACATAAAGGGTTTATGGATGCATTCCACCTCCAATTATAAATTGATTTAGTTATTTAAGGATTTTACGATGGTTTCCTTAATCCGCCTTCGGGTTTATGGATGTTTCCTATCTCCAATCATAATTTTAGGGTTTAAGGACGTTCCCAGCCTTTGATTATAGATTGTTTTGTTGTTTTACGCGGTCTTCCGGACCATTTTTTATTAAGCTTGGTAATTTACGCGGTCTTCCGGACCGGATTTGTTTAAGTTTGGTGATTTACGCTGTCTTCCAGACAGGATTTGGTTAAGTTTGGTGATTTATGCGGTCTTTCGGACCGGATTTGCTAATTTTGGATTAAAAATAAGCTGAGGGGATAAATTGTAAAATTTCTCTCCTGGAAGGATAACTGGCCGCGCGGCGAAACTTTCTGATTGGCTAATTTTCGTATGCTGGGATTGCTTGTGGGCGCGCGAGATGGAGGGCTGAGATCGTGCCACATCGCCTGAACACACTAGCCATGTGGCTAGTCCCTTTGTTGGACAGACCCTACAAACAGCCACCGGCTATCTCTTTCCTCTCCACTTTTCCTTCCTTTTGTCGAGCTTTTAGAGAGAAAAGAGTGATTTTGAGATTTTTCATCATTATTGCGATGGATCTTGAGTATATCTTTGGTGCGGGGCAGTCGTATGAGTAAGATACAGGTGCGGTACCACAATTTGATCAAGGTGGTGGTGCGGGACCCCAATTTGAACAAGGTGAAGGTGCAGGCCAGCATCAACAACGGGCGAGGATGGGTTCGCGAAACTTCTGTCCCGATGAGTGGCATTTCACAATGGGACAACACTTCGACTTATAGGTGGGCGTTGATAAGCATTGGTCTGGCGGGAGACTGATGGAGACGAAGGAGGTAACGATCTCGCTTTATTGCTTTTTGGGTATTTTTATGTCTTTTATTTCATACTTGTTGTGTTACTTTTAGACTGCGTTAAATTAATCGTTCGTGATTATTTATTTTTCTAAGATTTGTTGATTAATTTTTGGGGACGGAAAATATATGCACGAATAGATAAAATAAAGCATGCATGTACACTTTAAATTGTAGCACATAATTGCTAGTTGGGTAACATACCTTTGCTGTGTTTACCTGCAGAGGATGAAATCTTGTGGGTCCACGAGAGCGGTGGTAGAGCTATGGCAGAGGTTGCCGCCGGGTGGTGTGGTGAAGGATAGGATCCGGGCTCTGGGCTTCGATCCATTTTTTGATGCTGTACGGGCTGTAGAGGGGACCCAGAAGGTGATGGGTTTGGTTGAGGTGATGAGGGAGTATTGGTGGGACACCACCCACACGTTCCATTTTAGTTGGGGAGAGGTAACTGTTACTCCTACCGACTTTGCTGAAATTACGGAGCTCATGTTCACGGACGTGGAGCTACCTTTTGATGAGTCCTTGGCTACGGACCCGCACCGTCAAGTGGATCTGATTGGGATGCCGTTAGGCAAAGGTGTGAAGGGAAACGACTTTGAGGCTGGTCGTCTGGGGACCTTAGTGGAGTAGGCTATCCGGGATTATGTTTAGGGTGTTCACGACACTGACTGTCTGGTGCGGGCCTTTCTATGGTACAGCTTGTCGCAGACCCTGTTCCCGAGTGTGGAGACCTTTTATCTGTTTTCTCTGTTGGGTGCTCTGGCTGATCTGGAGCAGGCGAGTTAGGTCTCATAGGGCGGAGCTGGGCTGGCGGAGATGTACCAGGCCCTTGATGTTGACCTCGTCTTTTGACTGCTTTCAGTTTGCCTTTGAGGTATGTCTTTGACTCTTCTATTATTTCTTGTCCGCCTTTTAGAACTGTTTTGAACTGAAATACTGCTTTTCTCCAAAGGTATGGGTCTACGAGCTATTCCATATTGCTCCCTTTGGTGTGCAGGGGGTCAAGGAAGTCCTGGTTATGAGGTTCTGGGCAAAGAGCAACCGGTTGGAGGGCCACGGCAAGGCCAGGAAGACTCCCGGTCTGGGGATTATTATTGCTACGTTGAGTGGTCCTTTGCATGAGGACTTCCAGTTCTTCCCTTGGTCGGATCTAGTACTAACAGGGGTCGGTCAAGCTCAGGATTTCACTGCTTCTCGCTGCTTCCTGACGGGGTTCACTAGGGATGCCATGTATCTTGGCGAGAGAGTCTGCATACATCATAGCAGACATCCTATGTTGTGGGCCCCGAGCGAGCCTCCGAGGGATATGTTGTATCCTGCTAGGTTGAGGAGGAGCGGTGACAACCGGGTCAGGACTCCAGCCCATTTGTACCAGAGTGGGGCTGATTACGAGTGGTTCGTAGTGAACGCGTTGGTGAGCCCACAGGTGTTGGCGAGGAGGCAGGATGGTGCCTATCCGGTTGGCTCGAGTAGGGGAGCTAGATATGGTATGGACATGCCGCGGTTCCCGGACAGTATTCGGATGCAGCGGGGAGGTGTTGAGGTGGATTATGACCTGACTCCTACTGAGGCTGATGAGGTCACTGGGGCCCAGCTTCCTCCTATTGGAGCTACGGTATTTTACCCTTTGATTTCTGTCTTGCACACACACACTTTAGAGTTGTATCTGAACTGTGCTTTATTTATCCCAGGTGACTCGGGAGGCCTATATACACTCTGTCTGTCGGGGCAATATTTTTGAGAGGCCATTCCGGAGCTCGGCCGCTGCTTGCACCTGCCGTCGGGATGATGTGGTGTTGCCTCAGCGTAGAGAGAGGTCCCCTACGGAGTCTGAGAGTTTGAGGTCTATCCGGAGTAGGAGCTCGGGAGCTAGTGGGTCCTGCCGTACGGAGCAGGGTGGAGAGGATGATGATGTGGACATCGAGGATTCTGACTTGGACTAGATGTAGTCACCTTATTTCCTGCATTTTTTTAGAGAGAGAGGAGAGGAACAGACAAACATATATTTATGTACAATATTTTTAATTTGTATGTATGTAATTAATTAGTATTTTATTTACATGTTTTTATATTTAGCACAATGCATGAGCCCTAGGGGTAAGATGGGGATTACAGACTGTCGGGCAGTTTCACCTTCTTTATCGGACCTCTTTCGTGATTTGGGACCTTCAATTTGTCTGAAATGGGTCCATTCCGGCGTTTGACGGGGCCGGACTTGCGATCTTTCTGAACTGGCTTATGTGGCCGTGTGGACAACCATGGGGAAGGACTGGCCGCGCGGCTAATCCTTGGTCTGACACGATTTTTGTCAGATTTTTCCTTGTACGATCAGGACTTGAACTACCTACCCTATTTAATCAACAGTCTCGTAGAGAGACGAGGCAGACAACAATTTTTCTTCTTTTTGCTCTAGATTTTGATCCTTCCACGATTTTCGTCAGATTTTTCCTTGTATAGGGTTAAGTCCGATGAGAACCTGATTCGTGCTGCCGTTAAGTTCTGGGACAATGAGAATCATGTCTTTAACTTTTCTTACAATGAAATCACCCCCATGTATGAAGACTTTGTGGCTCTTTATGGTGCGACAGTGACGGATAGGGTAGCCATGCCGCAGTACCAAGTGCCTGCAGAACTTCGGGTTTCCCAATTGCTAAGGATTTCTGCTGAAGATGCTAGGGGTTTGCTGTTGGATGGTGGTGTCAACCTCTGTGGGCTTCCCATCAGGTTTTTTAATAGCACAGTGGAATCTGACATGGCTTTGGATTGTCTGGCACTTTGTCTCTTTGCCTCTATATTATTTCCACCTTATGTAGGAGTAGCTACTATGGGTTGTCTTGACATGGTGGACCAGGCTCGAGCCAATCACAGTATTATCCCTTGCTTGCTTGGGGAACTTTCCATGGTATTGGAGAGGGAACTTAGAAGATGACCAGGGGAAGTAGCCGACTATTAACCTTGTGGCTGTAAGAGAGACTTCGAATCTTGGAGGAACCTGTTGGACCAGTGTCACCTTGGGTTTGCCAGAGTAGGCGCATAAAGCAGTAATTTATAGCGATGGCTCGTTCTGCATTGCTGACATATATGGCACAGATGGGTACGACTCAGATCAAATGGATGGTACCTCACTGGGGGGTGATCAGAGCACGGTGGTCTCAGAATGGTCTCTGCATGATTCGGGTCCCTGCCTTTGGTGAAACCACTTATTACTATGCAGTGCGGGTGTGCCGTCAGTACGGGATGCCTCAGATTATACCTTCATCATGGGATGAGACTTGTATCCGAGTTAATGTTAGGATGTTCTCTATGAGTGCCGGGGTTGCAATGATCTTGGAGCAATGTTGGTCTTATGCTCTCATGCCTAGAACTATTTGTATACAGCGACCCAATGACATACTTCTGTCTCGAGCGTACTTGGACTGGTATCAGACGACCTTGGGGAATATGGGACAGACTCTGAGAAGACTGAGACGTAGGGTAGTCATCCCTTATGTCTCGAGCAGACGCTTGAGAGAGGACGAGAATGTGCAATGGGAGGTGGAAACCGAGTTGGCTCAGCTAGCACCTACTGAGAGGAAAAGAAAGAGAGAAGGCTCAACGGGGGTGACTCAGTTGATGAAGGACTTGTTTGCGGATCCAACTAGACAGGCTAGACGCGGACGAAGGGACAAGAAACCGAAGGAAGAAGAGGAATAGGAGGAGGAGGAGTGACTCCGAGTATCCAACCACAGTCGTTGCAGAGACATAGTTTAGATTTTAGTTTGTTTTAATTTATTTAAATTTCACAGCAGGTTATTTATTCTCAGGTTCTTCCGAGCTTAGACACATCAAATAAATGTTAACGTGTAGTGACTTGTGGAAATAGACATTTTGCTTTAGTAATAACAGATTGTTTGCTTTATTTGAAATTTTCTCAAACCAGATTTGGATTTTTATTTATTTTTGAGACCGCACCATTGAAGGCTTCATACGTTCCCCTTTTACAAGTAGGGCTAAGGGGCTCAGGTCATCGTTGTTCATTTCTGATTGTAGAAAGGGAAGATAGAAAGGGGGAAGTAAAGAGACTAATAATCTATATATATATATACATATATATATATATATATATATTTATTTTTTTATTATTATTTTTTTTTATTTTTTTACAAGGGGGATGGCTGTTGTTGAAGACCGTTGATGGAGACTTCCGCTATTGGAGAGTACTGCTTGTGGAGAAAGACCATAGTGGTCAGTTGTAGTAGTGGCGGAGATTGTAAATCTTGACTGGGAGGAAGCCGTTGTCGTCCGTGTACACCCAATCTTTGTTCCGCTTAGTTAAGCGACCCGTCTTGATGAGTAGTCAGATCTCCTCTTTCAATTCCTGACAGTCGTCCGTACTATGCCCTTCATTCTGGTGGTAAGAACACATTCTGCGCAGTTCAGAAATCTGTAGTGTCGCAGTATGACCAAATTCTTGCATCGGCTGTAGTTTACCAATTTTCTTCAGTGCTTTGAACATGAGGCCCAATGGTAGATCCGAGCTTATGCAATGTCGGAAACTGATGGGGGCTATATTATATGACTTGGATTTCCCGTGTGGTGGCCGTAAGGATGGGGTATTTGCTAAGTGGCTCTTTAGTTGAGTTCGACCCCATTCACATTTCTGGTTCCAACTTTCTTCTAAGCAATGCTATAATTATTTGAGGAGCGAGTCTCCTGCCATTATGAGGCGGCTGATGTAGTGTAGCAGACCTAGGAGTTTGATCCTTTCACTTTCTTGGCAAAAGGGTGACATCATGATTAACTCTCTGATCTTTTCTGGGTCAGCCTCGAACTTTTGTCCCAATATGTAGCCTAGAGCTTTTGTCTGAATAGTACCGAATTTGCATTTTGACAGATCCAAGAGAATTTTTTGACATCTCATAATGTTGAAGACTTTCCGCAGATCTTCGATGTGTCGACCGTAGGGTGTCTTGGAGTGTACTACTAAATCATCTATGTAGACATCTGTATCTGTTGACGATCTTGTTGGCACGTGGTAAGAGATACCAATGCCGTTCCATTCTAGGAATCTGTTGGCGTGACAATAGGTACCCCATGGAGTGTGAAAGAGTAACTTCTCGTCTGTCTGTGCTGCAGCGGGTATCTGATTTTTATCGGGGAAACCTTTGAGGAATGATCGAACATCTCTTTCTTCAGCTGCTTCTAACAGTGCGTTCAAGTCAAACGGTGGGAACTTGTGTTTGGGGCTCAGTTCGTTAAGACTCATGATTTCTATGTGAACCGTCACCTTCCTTTTGTACTTCTTTGCGGAGATGATGTTGAACAACCATTTTGGCCAAAATACTGACTTGATGAGGTCTCTCTGTAGCAGCTTTTCGATTTCCATGGCCATTCAAGGAGACCATTCGGGCTTGACTGGCGGCAGTACTTGCTTTACTAGCCCAATGTCTGGTGTTGTCACTTATTCCCATTTTCTATCTGGCTTATCATCACAGGACCATACAAAGATGACTTCATATTCTCTGAGCAGTTTGATCAATGCTTCTCGCTCTTCGCCTTGAAAGAAGCTCCCAATCTGAGTCCACTTCGGCTTGTCTTGTCTTCCCAGATTCACACATGTTAACACCTCATCGGCAGCTTGGGCTCAGCTTTCCCTTTGATTCATAACCCGCTCTGAGATTTCTCGGATGTATTCGTTATTAAGTTTGTCTGTGTCTACCTCTTTTAATGAATCATTATTAACTATTTGTATATCATTAGATTGATTAGTTAATTTATCATTTATAAGAGTGGCTATAGCAGGATACTCAAAAAGATCGAGACTTTCAATTAATGCACGAGGAAAGACAGTGTTTGCGATTACATTGTAGTCTTTTGACTTGAGGTCATTATACTTGGATGGAGACACGAACTCATAAGTGAGAAAAGGGAACCTAACTTACTTAGGGGAAATTGACTCTCTAGGGGGTGAGCTGACTGGTCCCAGATTCTCAATAGCAGTAGTCACAGGTCCGTATTCGATAACAGGCACAATATCATCTTCGAGGCTCAGGTGCTGGAACAAATCTTGGCCATCCCATGGCTCTGTTTCCTTAGCTTCGCCGACCAATGGTTCATTGAGTGACACGAATTCAGTATCGTAAGTCAGGTCTTTGTTCACTTTGATGCAGTACTCATTCTGGATGGTAATAACTCTGTGTGAATACATGAGATGAAAATCGGGAGTCGCGATGTGGTTTTATATTTTGTAAAAACATTAAGAAAACCATTTATGATAATAATAGGGTTTGGGGGTCAAATTACAATAAGAGAAGAATATTCATGTTATCACTCCTATTGCCCGACGAATCGGTCTTTCTATCATGATCAATGTGTGTGTGTGTGTGTGTGTTAGTGATTGAGACCGAATTCAAAGATTTCCTACATTCTTCTCATCATGAGAAGCTCAGGTCGGTGTACTTCATTGATGAATTAGAATGGGGAGAGATGAAGCGGGATCATGCATATAGAGGGGGAAGATTAGGGTTAGAAGTAGTTCCTAGATCGCATTAGGGTTTGATGAAACCCTAGGATCATCATAGGCTATGGCATGTGCACATAAATAGGGATTACAATCCTAGATCTAGCATATTATGAATGTATAAGATTTAGATCTAGCATAATAGCAAGAACATCATGAATACATATGAATGAACACTTAAACATGAAGATCGCTACCCTAAATATAGCATATATTATGAATCTAGACTAAGAACATGAAGAACGCATGAAGAACATATGAATATGGATGCATAAACATAATGAAAACATGCATAATATAGATCTAGCCTAAGAACATATCAAGAACATAATAAGAAAAGTAAGAAGACTTACCTTGATCGGCAAGAACTACGATCGAAGCTTCTTGAAGATTCAGAGAGGCTTCGAGGGTGCCAGAAAGGCTTAAACTTAGAGTTTCTCCGTCAGTTTTGACTCTGAAACTCGCAGAATGAATTCGTTATCGATTCCTGGGGCTGGAGGCACCTATTTATAGGGGATTTGGACCGGTAGAAGTGGTCGCGCGGCAAGCGCCAAGCCTGGCCCCGTGGCCAGTCTTTCCAGATCGCATGGTTATCTAGATATCGATGAGATCTTATCAGTTTGTTCTCGGGATTAGGTCATTATCCTGATAGAATTCGACCTATAACTTATTTTGTCCATCTAGAACTCTGGAAAGCTGTCGGATAGGTCCCTGTCAGGTTTTTATTGCCTAAAGTTTCCTTGGAGGCTCCTAAACGTCTAAGAAGTCCTCTAACTTGAGATCGGGTACTAATAGTAGCCCCTCGGCGACGCTTCTTGCAAGGCATGGAGGGTCATCGATTAAGAAAGGAACCGATCTGAAACATGAGTTCCTAATCAAGGGAGAGAAGTGAGCGGTGACCAGGTTGGTCGAACGACTGAACCTAAGTCAGGCTACCTACGTATCCAAGTGGAATCAAGCCAGTCGTAGTTCGATACTTGTGGGGAAAGAAAGAACGAGACGCCGTCTTTCGCTAGGGATAATCAAGCATCCGTCAGACAATAAAGTCGCGTGGACCCTACTGGGGAGGAAAAGCAAAAAAGAAACGGGATATTGTCTTTCCGCTTGAGATCGACAAACATCCGTGAAGCAATAAAGTCGTTGCAGATGGACTCTATTGGGGAAAGGAGGGAAGGCCATACGCACGATTCGACAAGAAGTTTAAACAATCGAGAACGTAATTAGGGATGAATTCTAACTTCCTATAGAGCATACGTAATCGCATAATAGACTGATCTTGGAGGATTAGGGCTTACGGAGGTTCCGACCTTCAATTTATAATCTTTAGGGTTTAAGGAGGTTCCGACCTTTAATTGTAAATTGATTTGGTTATTAAATTTTGGAAAATTTGAAGCCTTCCTAGGCCATTTTTTGGAAAATTTGAAGCCTTCCTAGGCCATTTTTATTTTTTTTTGGAAAATTTGAAGCCTTCCTAAGCCACTTTGGGAAATTTGAAGCCTTCTTAGGCCATTTTGGAAAATTTGAAGCCTTCCTAAGCCATTTTTAATTTTTTTTTTTGGAAATTAGGGTTTACGGAGGTTTCCGACCTTCAATTTATAATCTTTAGGGTTTAAGGAGGTTCCGACCTTTAATTGTAAATTGATTTGGTTATTAAATTTTGGTAAATTTGAAGCCTTCCTAGGCCATTTTCTGGAAAATTTGAAGCCTTCCTAGGCCATTTTTGGAAAATTTGAAGCCTTCGAAAATTTGAAGCCTTCCTAGGCCATTTTTTATTTTTTTTGGAAAATTTGAAGCCTTCCTAAGCCACTTTGGGAAATTTGAAGCCTTCTTAGGCTATTTTGGAAAATTTGAAGCCTTCCTAAGCCATTTTTAATTAATTTTTTTGGAAATTAGGGTTTACGAAGGTTTCCGACCTTCAATTTATAATCTTTAGGGCTTAAAGAGGTTTCCGACCTTTAATTATAGATTGATTTGGAAGTTTGGAGGCCTTTCGGGCCGATTTGGAACTTGTTGGTGTAAGATACCTTTTGTTTAGGTTTTGAGTATTGAGAAGTTTGAGTGAAATTACCTATAGTCTAGTGTTTGAGCATTGATTGTTTTATGTTAGAGATGATTTTGGATGTAAATTTCCCAACGTTTGGGGTTAAGTGAATTTTGTAGAGATTTAGTTGTATTTCACCCATGGTTTGGGGTTTAAATGAATCTTATGTAGATTGCAAAGAGTTTTAATTTGTAGATTACCTTAATTAGGGGTTTATTTGCATTTTACTTTGATTGTAAAGATTTTTATTGTGGATTACCCAAGATATGGGGTTTAAGTTAATTCTTGTTGATTTGTAAGAGTTGTAATTGTAAATTACCAAAGTTCAGGGTTTTAAATATGTTAATATTAACCGTAGAGGGTTTTAATTATGAATTGCTCTTAGTGTAGTACTTGATTGTAAGTTATTTTGGATCGAGGGATTAGAATTTACCTTGAATGAAGGGTTTGATTGTTAATTACCCAAAGTTACGGGGTTTGGTTGTTAATGACCCAAGGTATGGGGTTTGAGTGAATTAAAAGTAGAATACAAGGGACTTATTTGTCAGTTGTTTTAAGTAAGTGAGTTGACTGTAATTTACCTTGAATGAAGGGTTTGATTGTAAATTACTTTGAATGAGAAGGTTTGATTGTGAGTTACCAAAGATTTTGGGTTTAGCTTGAAGTTGTAGTGCTTTATCGCAAATTACCCAAGATAGGAGGATTTATTTGTTCTTTACCCGAGGTTTGGGGTTTCAATTTTAAATTACCCAAGGTACGGGGGTTTTCGTAAGGGACATAGTTATGGATTACCCAAAGTTTGGGGTTTAAGTGAATTTTCTTTGATTGTAAAGGTTTTGATTATAAGTTACCTGAGATATGGGGTTTTGGTTGTAACTTACTTCGAATGGGAAGCTTTGATTGTTAACTACTTCGAACGAGAAGGTTTAATTGCAATTTACCCAAAGTTACGGGGTTTGGTTGATTAATTTTGTGTATAGAGAATTTGATTGTATTTTACCCAAGGTTTGGGGTTCAAGGAAGATTTAGTTGTAAATTACCCAAGACATGGGGTTTGGGCAAAATGTTTGTTGATTTCGACCCAAGTTGATTGAGTGTTTTAATGTATTTGACTTTGGTGGTTTTGTTATAAAACGCGATTTTGTGTTAAGTCCGAAAATGTTGTAATTTTTGACCGATTTTTTGACTTGGTTGACTTTATTAGAAGTAGTTTTTTGTGTTGTTTGACTTTTGTTAGAGTATAGAGATGTAATGTATATTAATGTTTCGTTGAGAAAGATTACTTTGGATAAAGTTATATTTTTGTCCGTTAATTATTGAAATGTTTCGGACTTGTTCGGAGTTGACTTGTCTTGGATTTGTTTTGAGTTGACTTGTATTGTCATAGGTAGACTAGAGTTTTGATTGTGAGATATTTATAGTATACATTAGGATGCTTTGGGATTCTCCTAGATTAAAATTGCAACAGTTCCTACATATACATGAAGTGAAATAAACTGCTAGATTGATTACATACCTTTGCTGTGTATACCTGTTTGTGCTTGCAGGTTGAATTGTCGTCCTTGAAGTCAAGGGGCTCGTGTAGCGTTGTGCATAGCTTGCGGGGGAGAAGATGTCAGAGACTGATCAGAGCAGGGTGCGAGTCACCCACTTGGGAGCATTTCTTCGAGAGCTTGTCTAGTCAAGGAGAGTTGACCAAGAGCACCGATCTGTTCATGGCACTGCGGGAGAATTTGTGGGATACCACCCATACGTTCCACTTTAGTTGGGGAGAGGTCATGGTGGCTCCTTCGGACTTCACGGCTCTTACCCGGTTGCGGTTCACAGGTAGCCCTAGTGTGGAGTGATGATACCCTGCTTTCCGATAGGAGTGCGGATGGACTTCCGAGCGTGATTGCACCGATAATAGGAGCAGGTATGTTTAGGCGGCCTTAGGAGGAGGTGATGTAGAGGTGACTTCCCATCTTTGCTAATGCCGGTACTACGGTAACAATTCCGCTGTTGAGATGCCCAGTGGACTTGGATTTAGTGAGTAGACTTGCTTGTGGAGTAACGGGTTTGACGGAGTTATACCGTTCTCTAGATCGGAGTTGTTGGTCTCAGTTAGAGGCAGTCGACCGTTTACACTTTGCCTTGGAGGTATGAACCATTCTTTGTCTTTTCTGGTTTCAGTCTCTTTTTGTTGTTGGGCTTATGAGATTCTTGCTATGGGTCAGATTGGGATGACCAATGTTTGATAGCCGTACCTTGCTGATGGGCGCCCAGTTACAGGAGTATGGGGAAACGAGACTTCTCGGCACAATACTTAGGCTTAGTTTGAAGACTCTTCTGGGGGACCATGACGTTCTATCTGTGGGCGGAGCTAGACTTTGAGTTACTTGCTGCAGGAGCTATTGAGGCGACGGGCCAGAGGAGGCTGTTGATCGGCTACAGCGGAGATGTCCTTTATTTGGGTGATAAGGCATAAGCCCAGGATGGAGTAGGTAGTGTTTACTTGATTCCGGTGGACACTCCGTGGTCCATGACTGTTTCAACGTCTTTGTCTGACCGGGTTAGGTTGACCAAGGGTCTTGATGCTAGACAATTCATTGTAGAGGGAGCCTCGTATGATGACTTCGTTCGGACACGCCTTGGGGTTCATGTCGCGCCCCAGACCCGTGGTCCCTCCACTTCCATTTCTAACAACTAAACCCCCAACCTTTAAAGTTACACTTTGAACCCTAAAGTTTCAACTAGCTCATTTATTCCTTTTAACAAAATTTCTACTAACACTTTAACTAGCACATATGCTCAAATAATATATGCAAGTCATAAAAATATTTTATAACACATAAGTTCAAATTAAAATTCCCAAAAATATTGAATAAATAGAGACGGGTTTTGGGGTCGTTACAGTTCACGCGCTGTGATAGAGGGGAAACTGCAAAGATGGGGCAGAGGCATGTTGAGTCGGTGGCGTCGGGCCCGGCAGGTCCTTCCTTTGATAGGGTTTTTGGGAGCTCCTTTGTATGACTATACAAATGACCCCGGTGACCCTCAGTGGGTGCATTATGAGGAGGGTGAGATAGCTCCGGAGTTTCGGATCCCAGCGGATTATGTCCGTGTATGTACTTTTACCCCTTCTTTTGTTCATCCCTTTTCTTGTCTTTAGTCATTCTCTTGTTCAGACTCGCTTTGACATCCTCATGCTGCCTTTGTCTTAGGTGACTAATTAGACATATGAGGTCATGGCTTGCCGCGAGTCGGGTTTGCGGGCGGTGATCTGGAGATTGCACAGGAAAGTGGTGAAGGGCTTCCGCTAGGTGGCAGAATGTGGCGGTTCTCTTCTTTCTAGTGACGACCGTGGTGCTCCGGGCGGACATCCTCGGGAGAGGACTCGAGGCGATGATAGTGGATCGACTTCTTAGTTTTTGCATTTTGTTAGCGTAGAGCACAGACAGTATCATAGCATATATTTATGGATAACTGTATAAACATTTATATTATGATATATACAGTAGCTAGTAGCACGTAGAGTGGAAAATAGCCTGTAAATAACATGTAGATAACATGTGGATAGCATACAGATAGCACGTAGGTAGCATGTAGATAGCATGTAAATAGCATGAAGACCAACTAGGAGCGCATTGCACAGGCTACGGGTACCCTAGTTGGGTTCAGAAATGCTGCCTAAAGAAGAATTAGGGCTTTTGACTTATGGGAGACGGGATGCAGGACCCAAGGGGAACCTAAAGTGCATGGTAGATGGTGTAGGACCGAGTCAATTTCGATATCACGGAGATGAGACGACAGACATTTTGTAAACTTAGTGGAGACCGAGCGTGCGGGTTTGTAAACAACGTGTCATGATAGAAAACACTTTTGAAAATGTAACGACTTTATAAAGATGCCTTATAATTAATTATGATCTAATTAATTCAAGTACTTGTCCTTCATTAGGTTTGTTGATTAGGGTAACCCTTCGGGTGAGTGAGACATCATCGGGTTGCCGATGATTTCTAAGTAGCCAGGCAGTTGTCCTAACATTGTTTGGAGAAGCCTCAGTTTGAATAGGGGACTTGAGAGAGGTCATCCACGTTGAACTTTGGTGGAGAGATAACCTTTTATGGAGAGTGATCTTGTTGGAGCATTAAATACTTGGCCTGATTCCGTTGGGGAAACCCCAGTTTGGTGAGGGCATAAGGAAGAGGTTACCCATGTTGAGCTTCGATGGAGAGAGATGACTTTCTGCGGGGAATGATCTTGTTGTAGTATTAGTACTTGGCCTAATTCTGTTAGGGCATCCCCAGTTTGGTGAGGGCATAAGGTGGGGGACTCTATCTCCTTTTAGACGCACCCTGTTTTTTCTCTAGACCGCCCTTGCGGGTTTTCAATCTAGTTGGGTATATTCTTTTAGCGTCGTTTTTTTTTTTAATTATTTCAGTCGACTCAAAAATAAAGAAAAATGACAGAAATGTACAGACGACTTGCAGGAGACTTTTTGTTATAGTGAGAGGAGAGAGAGAGAGAGAACAAGAAAGGGAGTTATCGTATTTAGACCTTACAGGAAGTATGTGTATAAAAGGAAGGAAGCCCCTGCTTGACAGAAAGTAAGTGTTTAGCTCTTTCCTAGATTGTAGAACAGAAGACTTGTCGAGACATTTGAAAATTGTTTTATTCAGAATTGTCTTTTGATTGCTCGAGAATGGACCTCGTTGATTAGTTACGTATCTTATGATAATATTTTAGACAATTAGTCTTGAAATAATAAACGCCTTGATTAATCGAGAAAGAGAATAGAAATTGTAGTGTATGGGGAAGAGAGAAACGAATGAAAGTTGGCTCGAGGTGGGTTGTGTATATTTTGTGGACCGAACCAGGAGGTTGCCTACGTTCCTCTCGGTGTGAGAGGCTGAGGTCCGTGTAGTTCGAGGATGATTCGGTCGATGATGATACCGGGTTTGAGTGGTGGTTTGCTTCATTGCTGATTGTAGTTGCTGCTTTGGACCGCTTCGTTTGTAGTCGTTGCTCTTGACTGCTGCTGTCGAGTTGAGTTGAACTTCTTTGGAAAGAAAGAAAAATAGAAAATATGAAGTGAAAAAAAGTGGGACTTTTACTTTTCTATGATGATAGCCCCTTCTATTTTTCTTTGCTTTGATTTATTTCTTTGTGCACACCCTTATTTTTGCCTAGGCCGCTCTTGTGGGTTTTCAACCTAGCGGGCTTCTTTTTTGTGCATTTGCTCTAATTTTTGCCTAAGTCGCCCGTTTGTAGGTTTCGACCTAGCGAGCCTTTTTTTTTATATATATATAACTACCTATTGAAACGTGGGGCAAGATGAGCCCCTTGCATTTCGCTTTTCGCCTTTGGGGAGGTAGAACTCGTGGAGGGGGTTTGAATAGCCCCTTTCATTTCGTTGATATCGTCGAGGAGGACAGACAGCCCCAGTGCATCGTCATGTTGTAGTCGCGACTGGAATGGACAGCCTTTGTGATTGCACGGACGCTTGCGATCGTCGTCTTCTTCACGTGTAGGTGGAAGTATATATGGGGAGTATTTAGCGGGTGTACACAGTGGGTGTACACGAGGGGAATATATGTTTATAGAGTGTACACAGTGGGTGTACACGAGTGGAGTATATAGAGGGTGCACACAGTGGGTGTACATGAAGGGAATATATGTATATAGAGTGTACACAGTGGGTGTACACAAGGAGGGTATATATGAAGAGTGAACACAGTGGGTGTACACAAAGGGGAATAGAGTGTACAGAGTGGGTGTACACAAGTGGAGTATATGGAGGGTGCACACAGTGGGTGTACACAAGGATGGTATATGTATGAGGGTAGGTTTAGAGAGGGCATATAGAAAAGAGAAAACAATTCGATTGATCAAATCGTTTGTTATTTTGAGATTACTTTTTTGTTAAGTTATGTATGATGGTTTGCGGGTCCATTTACCTTTTAATGAGTCTTTAATAACAAATATATTTGGGATTAATTCGTCATATAAAGATATAGCAATCAATTGTTAATTAAGATTAATACAATTTTCATGGAATTGAAGTATATACAAGATTATGTCTCAAGTCTAGAGAGAAAAGAAATAAATACACTTTTATTGCGACTAAAGACTCACATTTAACTAGTCCGAGGTGGACTTTAACAATCTTACTAATGTCCAAAGTGGACTTTTGCTAGTATAAAGTAAAAGACTAATGTCTGAGGTGGACTTTTGACTAAAGGACTCTCTAGAACCTACGAAGACTGAAAGACTCTTTTTTTTATTTTTTATGTTTTTTAGAAGGAGGTAGCCCCGGTGTAGACTTTTTTCATTCCCATGTGTTCCTCTGGCGGATGATGGCTCCGCTATCGATGAGGCTTTGGATCTTCCTTTTCAGTTGGATGCAGTTCTCGGTGTCATGCCCAACGTATTGGTGATACTTGCAGTATTTGGAGGGATCCAGGTCTTGTATTCTATTGATTGGTTTCAAGTCGAGGAGAGGAGATAACTTGCCGGCTTGAACTAGGCTTTTGAAGAATTTGTCTAATGGCATGCCCAAGTCATCGTACTTGTGCTCGTCTTTCTTGTCACGGACCATCTTGGAGGGTGATTTAGGCACCGGTATTCCTTGTTGTTGATGAGTAGCCATAGGAGGCATCCCAATGGGGAAAGTCTGTGGTGACCCGTACGTTTGAGGATCGTACGGGTGTTGAAATGGAGCATGAGGGAGAGTGCAGTTGAGGTACTCGTAGATGCCATAATGTCAGACTGAAGATGTTTCTCGGTGTCCTTTAGGGCTTTGTATATCACTTTCTGGAAGCGGTCTGTTTGCTTGAGGAGAACAGTCTCAAAGAAGGCTTCTTGTTCATCGAGAGTTGTTTGGAAGAGGGTTGCTTGCTCATTGAGGATAGTCTCATAATGGGCCGCTTGCTTGTTGAGGATGGCCTCGTAGAAGGCTTCTTGCTTGTTGAGAGCGGTGTTAAGATGGGCCGCTTGCTCGTTGAGGATGGCGTTGAAGTGGGCTACTTGTTCATTGAGAACGGTGTTGGGGTGGAGAGTTATCTCGAGACCTTGGGTCGTAGCTTCGGTTGTGACTGTGTTGATCCCTTTGGCAGACATGATGCGGGATTCTGTAGTTGTTGGTGGAGAAGTTAAGTCTTTGAATTAGATCAGACTTATAATTAAGGACAAGGCATCGTTTATAAAATCATTTTTTTATGAAAAGACTCGATCTCCGTATTTTTTTGAAATGTTCTTTGAATGAAAAGACTAAAAGTTTGACGGGGCCGGTAGCTGCCTACGTTCCCCTTACTATGTAGGAGAGGTCCCACACAATGAGAGGCTCAGGTCACCGTAGTTCGGTTTATGTAAAAAAAGTGAGAGGGTGACCGCGGGAGGTCGGTGATTTTGAAACCATAAGTAATAGAAGATGACCGTAGAGGTTTAAAAGTAAGGGGAGATGACTCGGTCCTTGGTTAGGTATAGGTGGAGGGACCTTAGGTAAGGTGGCCCTTTTACTTGAAGTCGGGTAAGGTTTGACATAGGTAGACCAAGGGGTAGGTCGTCTAAGATTGGCTATCTTGACTAAAGGTGGGGTCAAGATGAAGGATTACCTAGATGGGTCAAGGTGGCGGTTTGACCTAGATGGATCGAGGTAGAGGTTTGACCTAAATGGGTCAAGGTGATGGGTTGACCTAGATGGGTCAAGGATAGATTGACCTAGATGGGTCGAGGATGATGGTTTTGACCTAGATGGGTGAATCTAGATGAAACTGTGGTAGATAATTTGAACTAGGAATGTCAAAGGTTGACTAGGTTGATCTATGGTAGACTAGGTTGACTTAGATGGGTCAAGGTAACGGTTTGACCTAGATGGGTCGAGAATGACGGATTTGACCTAGACGGGTCTAAAGTTTGACTATAGTTGATCTAGGGTAGACTAGGTTAACTTAGACGGGTTGACCTAGACGGGTCTAAGGTTCGACTAGAGTTGACCTAGGGTAGACTCACACAACATGATGAATGATTTTAGTTAAGGTTACTTGTGCTTTTTGATAAGTGTTCTTAACTCGATCAAGGTGCATGGTTTAGAAATGAACAAGGATTAACCTCGACCGCTTCACAAGTGAATACGGTGAGTTAGATAGCCCGGGTGCCACGAAGATAGAGACGACAGGATCACCAAAATTTGTGCACTCAGCGGAGTATCCAGTAGGGTGTGCAGTGTGACACGGACTAGTGGTAGTGTGCCATTTAATTACGTATTTTTAGGAATGATATGCAATGCATGAGAGAAGTCTACTAGCATAACAATTCATAATAACAGTATTTAAGCATGAAACGAACATAATAGAGCAGATCTAGAACATCGAAACATACTATGAACACATAAACCTGCAGGAAATCGTTAGAAACAGATTTGCAGAAAAGGGGTGGGCGGGGAAGTTAGAACACACACAAAATCATGACGTTAATGAAAGTTAGACCCTCTTAAGTTTTGAAAAAAGGTTTTTTTTTTAAAAACAAGTCCCCAGCAGAGTCGCCACTGTGAATACGTGAGATGAAAATCGAGAGTCGCCACGTTGTTTTATTTGTTGTTAAAACATTGAGAAAACCATTTATGAGAATAATAGGGTTCGGGGGTCAAATTACAATAAGAGAAGAATATTCATGTTATCATTCCTATTGCCCGATGAATCGGTCTTTCTATCATGATCAATGTGTGTGTATGTGTTAGTGATTGAGACCGGATCCGAAGATTGCCTACATTCTTCTCATCATGAGAAGCTCAGGTCGGTGTAGTTCATTGATGAATTAGAATGGGGAGAGATGAAGCAGAATCATGCATATAGAGGGGGAAGATTAGGGTTAGAAGTAGTTCCTAGATCGCATTAGGGTTTGATGAAACCCTAGGATCATCATAGGCTATGGCATGTGCACATAAATAGGGATTACAATCCTAGATCTAGCATATTATGAATGTATAAGATTTAGATCTAGCATAATAATAAGAACATCATGAATACATATGAATGAATACATAAACATGAAGATCGCTACCCTAAATATAGCATATATTATGAATCTAGACTAAGAACATGAAGAACACATGAAGGACATAAGAATATGGATGCATAAACATAATGAAAACATGCATAATATAGATCTAGCCTAAGAAAATAACAAGAACATAATAAGAAAAGTAAGAAGACTTACCTTGATCGGCAAGAACTATGATCGAAGCTTCTTGAAGATTCGAAGAGGCTTCGAGGGTGCCAGAAAGGCTTAAACTTAGAGTTTTTCCATCAGTTTTGACTCTGAAACTCGCAGAATGAATTCGTTATCGACTCCTGGGGCTAGAGGCACCTATTTATAGGGGATTTGGACCGGCAGAAGTGGCCGCGCGGCAAACGACAAGACTGGCCGCGTGGCCAGTCTTTCCGGATCGCATGCTTATCTAGATATCGATGAGATCTTATCAGTTTGTTATCGGGATTAGGTCATTATCCTGATAAAATTCGACCTATAACTGATTTCGTCCATCTAGAACTCTGGAAAGCTGTCGGATAGGTCCCTGTAAGGTTTTTATTGCCTAAAATGTCCTCGGAGGCTCCTAAATGTCTAAGAAGTCCTCTAACTTGATATTGGGTACTAACACTCTGCCAGCAGTCTTTCGAGGTTCCATATACTTTAGCTCTAGATTGGTCTGGTCAAACTCGACGTCTCTGAAGATTTCAAAGCCCTTTTGTAGCTTGCCGTTGCGGTCGAACCATGGCTCTGCGAACTCGAAGTTTGAGTACTCTTCCCCTTCTATCACATAGTAACTGTTGAGGGAAAGGCGGTAAGGCTTCATGTCCGACTTCTTGTAAGGGAGTTTCTTCTTCTTGAGTACCTCTATCTATTTATGCTCTGCTTTATCACTGGAAGTAAGCATGTATCCTAGCCCAAACAGGCCTCTGTGGTCTACTTCCTCAGTCAAGTGTGTGGGACCTTGTAAGCGCTTGCCTAGCCTCAGCCCCGGTATAAAGCCCATGTTTCGAAGTGTCTTGTAGACAGGTAGCACTTTATCAGAAGTTCTGGTGAAGCCAAGGGCGTCCTAGCAGGATGGTGAAGGAAGATGGTATGTCAATTACTTGGAAATCCATGGACAGAGTTTGAGTTCCCACGGAGATGGGTAGAGTAACAATTCCCAACACCGATCTGCATGTAGAGTCATAGGCCTTGATTGTCTGTTTGGAGGGCCTTAGAGTGGTTGGGTTCACACCCACTACATCCATCATCCGTGACGGTAATACATTGATGGCGGATCCGTTGTCCACAAAGGCTTGAGGAATTTTCTTCCCACTGATTTCGACTGTGATGTGCAGAGGTTCATTGTGATCAATTCCAAACGGAGGTTCATCGAGCTCTGAAAAGGTGATAATATTTCCGAAGTGAATGTTGCCGATCATTTGTGTGACATTCTCGGGAGTGGTGTTCGATGGGACCATAGTAGCGGCCAAGTTCTTCTCGAGCATTTGACGGTGAGCTAGAGATGAGGTGAGTAAAGACCACAAGGAGATGTGAGCTTTGGTTTGTTTAAGCTGCGTGAGGATGGGATCCTCTTTCTCGGGGTCTGATGGCTCTGACTCTTTATTGAATCTGTCCAGACCTTGTGAGTAGGTTAATTTCTGCTCGCATGTCGTATGGAGATTACGGTATTTTTGCGGATTCTGGGAAGATTTTGGCTATAGACAGTGGTGGAGATTTAAGTGGACCGGAGCCGCAATCTACTAGAAGAGAGGCTTCTAAAGATAATTCATCTAATGACAGCATATAACAAGAAGAATTACTATCATTAATAAACTTTGAAGTACAGCCTATTTTATCATCACTATAAAACTCGGAGTCTACCACAATAGGTTCGGCTAGATCACCAATGCTTGTTGCTATACTATTTTCATCTAAAGAGAGCCTAGGATCTTCGAGTGAGCCCTTGTTGATCAACCTTTGAATTGACTTCTTTAACGCGGTGCACTCTTCGGTAGTATGACCGGTAATCTGGTGGTAACCACAAAACTTCTCTGGGTCGTCCGAGAATGGTATGCAGTAGTTTTCGGGCCTCTCGAGTAAGCATCTTGCTAATAGTCGCTTGAGCATGCCGGTCATGGTGATCCCTATCCTTCCGAAGTCATCAACCAAATCTGAGACATGCATCCGTTTCTTTTCTTCGATCTTGGCTATAATCTCCCTTGGATCGGTTAGCACTTGGTCATTGATTAACTTCTGTAATGCACGTTTTAGCTGTGAGCATTCATCGGTGTTATGCCCGGTGATGTTGTGGAAGTTGCAAAACCTTGTCGGATCACTATTCGGATGAGACTCATAGCCTTTTAATTGTTTGAGTATCCCCATTTTTGATAAACCACGGAACAAGGAGTTCATATCCAACTGTAGTTGCTTGAAGGCTTCGACCATTTCTAAGATGCTAGTATCCTCTCCAGTTATTTCCACCATATTGACTCCCATGGCGATGATCTTCCTTGGATCAGCGATGATGTTGTCCTTGATGAGCTTCTGTACGATCTGTTTGATGGTAAAGCACTCGTTGTTGGTGTGTCCGGACACTCTATGATAGTAGCAGAACTTGGACATGTCACAACCATGCTTGGGCCATTTGAATCCATGCTCCGAGGGAGTTATCACCCCAATCTCGACTAGTCCTCCGAATAGAGCGTTCATGTCTAGCCCCAGTTCGGCGAAGGCACCTACCATTTCTAGAATACCAATGTCACCTCCGATGAGCTCGACCATGTTGACGCCACCATTGTTAGGGAGCGGGTGCTATGGTGTTCGGACCTTTAGGCTTCTCAATTTTTCCATAGGCTATGAGTTTTTGGATGACACGCTTGAGTTGCACGCAGTCGTCAGTTGTATGGCCAATGTACTTGTGATACTTGCAGAACTTGGTTACATCAAGGTTAACCTTTTTATTGATGGGTTCAAAATTCTTAAGAGCTTGATCAAGCCCTTCTTTATCAACACCTCAAAGACTTTTCTAGTAGGCATGCCAAAGTCATCGAAATGATCATCTTTTCGTGGAAAGCCCCTTGTAACTGCTTGGACATCAAAGTCGGAGTTGTCTTGGACCATGCTCAATTGACCAGTGACCTCTTTAGATCTATGAGCGGTACTTGTCGGAGCTTTGTAGCGGAAGGAAGAGTTTCCTGTTTTGGCAACTTCTTTAACAACACCAGTAATGCCGGCTTCGTGTTTGACTCTAGAATCAACCATTTCTCGCAGATCGAGAAAATACCCATTACCAATCGCCACCCTAAGCTCGGGCAACAAACATTTGAAGAAGATTTGCTTTTGTTCCTTTGCCTTAGGAGGGTATTGTATCTCTGCTAGCTTGTGGTTCCACCTGTTGTAGAAGTCATAGATAGGCTCGCCGGACCTCTGCATGGTGTTCTCTAAATCAGTACGGTTGACGTGCCAATCTAGGTTCGACTGATACTTCTCGTAGAAAGTTATGGTGATTTGTTTCCACGTCTCTCGTTCGGAGGGGTCCAAACTCAAGAACTAACGGAGGGCGATTCCATCCAAAGTGGTATGGAAGACTCGGGCCATTTGCTCATTGGTGCAGTCACGGGCTCTCATGGCTAGCACATAATTGTCGAGATGAGTCTTGGGACAAGTAATACCATGGAATATAGAGACCTTCGGCATCTTGAAGTCTCTAGGCAGAGCACCCACATTGCTTGGGTCAATGGTTTTGACTATCAGAGCGGATTGCTTGGAGACCGTATCGGATAGCTTGCGGATCTGTTCTTGCATGGCAACCACTAGAGGGTGATTGGAGAAATCTGTCCTACCATAGGCTTGAGCAGTGGGACAAGTAGTGGAGACCGTGGGCACGGCGGCACCGATACTCAACGGTAGTGAAGGCGGTGGCAACTTGGTGGAGGACAAGTAGCTACCCATCAAATCTGGTGACGGCTCGTACGGACCCTTGTTGGAGGTTGCTTTAGTACCGAAATCATGAGGAGGGACCCTTTGGTAGTTGGGCACCTTGAGAGGGATAGCATCATCATTGGCAGGGTAAGTCACAGGCACTGTCTCGTCTTCAACTAGAATAGCCTCCCCATTATGGAAGCTAGTTGCTACACCTTTCTTCCTCATCTCAGTATGAAGATGATCTTTGAGCTCTTGGTTGAACCTTTCTAGAGACTTGCTTCTGTCCTCAAGCTTAGAATTCTGTAGCATGAGGTTGGTGAAGAAGGCATGGAGAGGTGGCAGAATGTCCGAGGGCTTGATACTGGCGGCGATCTCTGGATCGGCGGATGAGGAGACTGGCAGAGTGGAGACACTAGGAGTAGTAGGCTCTGATGATGGAGACATCGTTGATGCAGAGACTGAAGACTGAGCTTGCGGAAGGCTTGACCGTTGAAGACGACCACCGGAACGGACCCAAACTTGCTTCTCTGTAGAGGTAGCGGACGAGAGGTTTAGGACGGGACAAGGCTCATGCAATGTATTTTGTTATTTACAAAAACAATGTATTATTAGTCCTAATGGTTGGAAGGGGTACCCCTTTTTGGGTTACTATCTACAAAACCTGGATCAGTGGAGGTCATCACTACGTCTATAGACCCCTCATTTTTCACCTATAGAAGTGACTTCCACCGACCTAACGGATCCTAACGACTAACCCTTGTTTAAAGGCATTTAACGTAACGTTTATATTACTTCCGTTAAGTTTTTAACGAGTTGAGATCCTTGTAGGGAATTTCATTTTTTTGTGTTTTTTTCTCTCGAAGGATCTCGACTCATTAAAGACTTGACGGATGACGGAATGAACGACACGTTAATTGTTTATATAGAAAAGCTAGTCAAACCAACCGGTCAACTTTGGAGTGTCCTAGACTCTGTGAGTGCATGGTTTCGAAATGAACAAGGGATTAACCTCGACTGCTTCACAAGTGAAAACAGTGAGTTAGATAGCCCGGGTGCCACGAAGAGAGAGGCGACAGGATCACCAAAATCTGTGCACTCAGCGGAGTATCCAGTAGGGTGTGCAGTGTGACACGGACGTAGTGGTAGTGTGCTGACAAAAACTAGTTATTTTTTAGGGAGAAAACAGAGAGTTTTTTTTTATTACATGTATGCAATGCAAAACAGTTAGAAAGGCAGTTAAGATGTTAACGCACTAAAGTACAAGGGAGGCAGATATGTACAAGAGATAAAGTACAGGGGGAAGAATAAGTAAGTACAATCATGATATTGACGAAAGTTTGACCCTCTATGTTTAAAGATGTTCAAAGCTAGTCCCCAGCAGAGTCGCCACTGTGAATACCCCTTTCCGAATGCGGGTGACGCACGGGAAGTCTTTCTTTTTATTTATCTTTATTTATCTTTTCTATGGGATTAGGATATTCAAGTTGGCATTTAACTTTATTAATAGCCGCCACGTTGTTTTTATTGAGCTAAAACATTGAGAAATAGCTAACAAAGAGGGTTCAGGGGTCAAGTTACGACAAGAGAAGAATATCAAGTTATCACTCCTATCGCTCGATAGATCGGACTTTCTATCATGATGAATGTGTTAGTAGTGTGTTAGTGATTGAGACCGGATCCAAAGATTGCCTACGTTCCTCTCACGATGAGAAGCTCAGGTCAGCGTAGTTCGCACATAATCGGAATAGAGAGATTAAATGGGATCATGCATAATGAAGGGGGAGGAGAAATAATCATGCAAGATGATCATATCCTAGAATAGTTATTATACCATTGATAATATCAACATGTAGTCCTCATATTCATCCTTAGAGAGTTATTGATCATGGGAGTAATTACCTAAAGTTTAGGGTTTAGAAGTAGTTCCTAGATTTCGTGGATCATCATCGGCTATGCATTATAAGTAGGGAATAAAACATTAGATCTAGCATGTTATGCACGGGATAAGCCGTAGATCTAGCATAATAGTAAGAATATCATGAACATGTATGAATGAACACATAAGGATGAAGATCGCTACCCTAGATATAGATCATATTATGAATTCTAGCAAGAACATGAACAACACGTTATGAATCAAATGAATATAGGCGTATAAACATAATGAAACTAGCATAAATCAGATCTAAACTAAGAAAACATGACAAATTCTCACCGATCTTGACAAGAACGAAGTAGAATCTCTTGCGCGGATTCGCCGGACCTTCGGGATTGTTAGAAAGGCTTAGAAAGAGAGTTCTGTCTGCAGTTTGGACTGTAGAACTCGGGGGAGAGAATTGTGTGTCAAAATTATGAACTGAGGTCACCTATTTATAGGGTTTCTGACCCGGAAGGAGTGGCCGCCCCGCCCCTCCTAGACTGACCGCCCGGCCGGTACAAGTGGTTGGATCGGTTCCCAATGCTTTAATCAGCTTGGACTCTGGAGGATGATGAGATAATGTCTATCTTTGCCGCTTCATCCGATCAGGTCGTCAATATCTCCTTATCTGGGCTCTTCAGGAAATCCTGGATAAGTCCTGTGCAGTTTGTAAATACCTGGGAGGTCCTTGTGAGTTCTAGAATGCCTAATAACTCATTTTCAGGTTGGGTACTAACTGAGAGAGAGATACACAGCCTACTTTTAGTGGGAGTTTCTATCTTACTTTGATTCAGACGTGCCTTAAGGGCGGACCAAATTAATGTGTGCCCAACTTTGTTTCCAAGGGCGGAGCTGTCGTGACCTTGACGAAGAATGTAGATCCTGTTGATTTTGGGAGTGCCCAGACTTTATTCCTGCATGGTTTCTCTTTTTGACAAGGGCCGGTTTGTTCATAATGGCTGTCCAACCATGCGACTTCATTCACTTGGTGTTCTAGGAGAACCCTTAGTGATGGTACTTTTAATTCGTTTGGTAGCACTGCTTCCATCCTATAGGCTAGGGCGTAGGGAGTCTCACCGGTGGCGGTACGGATTGAAGTGCGGTAGCCCCAGAGTGCAAAAGGTAGCTTGTTGGGCCGGACTCTACCTGTCTTAGCCATTTTCCTAATGCTGGTCTCAATGGTTTTGCTAGCAGCTTCGACTGCTCCATTGGTTTGTGGTCGGTATGGTGATGACTGATGTCTCTCTATCTTGTACTATGCATGTAGTTGGTCGCATTCCTTCTCAAAGTGTGAGCCATTGTCAGATATCATCTCATGAGGTACCCTATATCGGCATATGATATTGTCACTTGTTAGACCTCACACTATGCGCACAATTCTTATCAACTGCTCACTATCGAGTCGCACAAGTCCAACCCCAAACCCGTCGAGGCCCGTCCTAGGAAGTTTCAAGCTCCACTCGACCTTGACTCTTCCGAAGCAGTAAACCTCAGCCCATGGCGTAGTTCACGACTACATGCCGAGGGTGACCTTTAAGCCTCTCTTTAGCCGAGCACAAACCACACAATTCTAGTTAGGGTCTAACACTCCGTGACTCAAGTCGGTTTCCATGTGCCGAGATTTACCTAAACTAATGTCTTCAAATCATACATGCCACTCGTTGTTTTGGACGAAATAAAACTCCATCCCCAAGTGGTTATTATGGACGAAAATAAAAATCCGTCCCCGCATGTATGCTTTACTACATTAATTTAGTTTAATCCCGAAACATGTAGGATTCACAAGCGTGGTGGAATCCGATGAGTATATGGGACCACGAGAAGGTCTATATACTAGTGTGACAATTCCACTATTTTTCTAGAAACCCCAAAAAGGACCACGTCCTTCCGACTTTTGTAAATAAAAAAAAAAGTCATTTTTCTTATGTGGTTAAGTCTTTTTCCTTTGTTTGTGGGTTAATTATTTTACTCAAAATATGTTTGTGGGGACAACCTAAGATCGACCGTGTTCTCTCAATAGGTCCAATGGCTTCCAACAGCAACAACAACAAGGGTGAGAATACTTCCGTGTCCAATGAAAGGCTCTTCAACATAATAAGAGCCATAGGGGAACAAATGGATAGACTTGTCGAGGAGGCCCGCCGCAAGGATGATTTATGGCAAGCCCGTCTTGATCTCGAGAGGAGAATTCATAAGGAAGAAGTGTCCGAACTTAAGGCCCGTTTACGGGAGTTCACCGACAACAAGGCAAAAGTCAACGGTAAGGCATGTTCAAGTGGCTCGCCTCTCAAAAGTCACAAAGGTTCTACCAACGACCGTGTCTACACTCCCCTCCAAGGTATGACCGTCACCAATGCCTATGAAGATCTCAAAGCAAAGGGACAAATATCTCCTCTCCAAGGGTACAAGCAACCACAACTATTGCGTCGCAACCATGCCCACCACAAGTGGTGTGACTATCACCTATGTAGCGGTCACCTCACCGAGGATTGCTTCTCCATCCGCAACATCGTCCAAGACTTGGTTGACAATGGTGAGTTTACCGTGGTTGAAGAACAACAGTTAAAGAGTGAGAACATGCAAGAACTCATCAAGGAAGGGGCTCAGATTTGAAATAGGGTCTCAACAAGAGATCATGCCGCAAGGAAGGCTACAACGACACCTACAACATCAATCTCTGTTTCTCTTTCTCTACCTAGTAGTAGGAATTTTTTTAAAAAAAAAAGAGTCAAAAGTCCTCTTAAGTGTGCATTAAAGTTTTCTCTCGTCCCATGTTCAATGTCGAGTCTTATTATCAAATAAAAGTCGTTCTTGTCCTCATCCACTATTCCAAGTTGTTCAATCTAATTCTTGGCAAAATGATAAAAAATGTCTAAACAAGTTTTGGAATGAAGGCCATCGCTTGAACGCCTAGGGGCTAAACATCGACGACGGCATCAACAACGAAGACATCAACAACGACGAAATCAAGACAAAGAAAGGTGGAGCAACAATCATGAAGCAATGTTTTCAAAAGGGGATAAAAAAAAGCTCGCTAGGTTGAAATCCTCAAATCAACCTAGGCAAAAGTTAGAGCACAAAAAAAAAATAAAAAAAAATATCCCCCTCAATCAAAGAAGTACAAGATCAACATCATTCCACCGATGAAGGACGAAGCAACAACCATCTCAACGAATGGAGCATCTACAAGAACTACGGTGACCTGAGCCTCTACACTGGAGGAACGTAGGCAACCTGCAGGTCCGGTCTCATGCAAGAAATAAGATATATTTAGCCCTAGTGCGTTATAGTGATTGGCCTTCATCTCGAACTTGTCAAGACATCTTTGTACGAGTCATTTGCCAATGAATTAATCACCTCAAGATTGAACAACTTTCTTAGAATTGGAATCGCTTCACGTTCCTTGTCGAGTCTAGGGGTTTCTCTTCTTTTTGCGATACTCCTAGTTTCTTGCAATCAAACTGGGGCTTTCATTCTCTTCTCTCTTAATGACTTACTTGCCTTCGTGAGTCATTCAAAAAATAAAAATACATGTCAATACTAGGGACCACTTCCCTAGTCGAGTCAATGTCACTCATCTTTAGTGACAAAAGGTCTTCACCGCAAAATCACATGTCTCTCATCCTCCGCTAGAGTCAATGCACACTTCCTCATTAATCGAGTCTTAATGAAGACGCAAAATAGATGCCCGCTAGATTGAAAACCCGAAAGGGCAGTCTAGGCAAAAAACAGGGTGCGTCATAAAAAAAAAAGAGAGAATGAGAGAGAGAAGGGAAAGAGAAATGGAGATCTCTGGCCTCTAAGGAAGACAACTGCACAAGTTCTACATTGGGTCTCCTCAGCAAGTCAATTCCCCACCGAGTCATCTTTGGGATTGCAAAAGGCTCGACAAGATATGGCACCATCAAAGGTTGTCTTGGGTTATCGGCATCATTCTCCAGCAGTGTGCATTTTTGGGTTCATGAAAAGAAGGCCCGTGGTAACCAAGACCCATCTGAGAACGAGCCCATCATAAAAGGGCACGAGTTTGCACAAATAATCCCTAGCTAGTCAATTGGCTTGGGCAGCAAATAGCAACAACATGTGTCTCAGTTTTCAAAGCTTCTTTAAGTATGTGCTTCTAAAGTACGCCGAAAGGCTCCCGAGAAATGGAGTAGCTCTTTCCATGTCCTCTCATGTTTGTTCCCTCGCACGAGGATGAGTTACTCTTGCTTTGCTCAACAAATGGTGATGCCCTACGGGCTATATGACTCAAGAACAAGGGCTTCTTTTGCTTCATTTGACAATCAATAAGCCCTAAGGGCTATGCTCGAGAAAGATGTGTGAGACTATCCTCAAAGTCTCTCAAAAGGAATGTCGAGAAGCACCTTCTTGTCATGTATACTCATGCTTGTTCCCCCGATCAAGGATAGGCCCTTCTCATTCCAATCCTAATCAATAGTGTCACTCTAGGGGCTAGGATCAAGTTTTAAAGGCTCCTTCGGCAAGAAGAAATTCACTTCAGTGTCCCCCAGCCGAGTCATGTGCAACATTGGAAGCTTCCTCAATTCGGCACCAAAGGTCTCAAGGGGCTTCGCAATCTACAATCTTTTGGGCTACAGCATACAGTGATACAAGCAAAGGGCAATATTGGGGCTTCGCAATAAACAAGCTTTTGGGCAGTGGTACCCGAGCAATGCAATTTGGGAGTAGTCTTATGGCTCCATGAAAGGGATCAAGCTTCAATGGTCCCTCAACACTTCCAGTCAAAAGGGCTCTTGGTTTTAAATGAAGGCTCCGATGATATGAATGAATTGGATGATTCTTGTTAGAACTCACAGCGAGATTCTGAAGGAAGTCTTAGAGAAAAGGAAAAAGATTCAATATGCTAGACTCACCCGGCTGAGTTATAGAGGGTAATGCCAATATGTAAACTCTATAAGCAAAGTTACGGCCAATCCCAACATTTCTACAATACAGCACCCCCTTCTCCAAGATCAAAAGAACAGGTGTAAGGATCCCACCCCACGCGCGCGGAAATGCGATGGGTTTTGGGGGCGAAACGCCAAACACGGTTAACACGCCAAAGATAACTGAGTCACCACTTTCGTTAATTATTTAACCCAACAAAAGAAAAGGTTAGAGATTCTCTTAGTTCGGAGGTCAAGTTACGCCTTGGGAAGAGTTTCACGTCACCCAAGCCACCTCGGGTAAAGCCGAGTCTCCCTTGTGTTAGTTAACGAAAGTGCATGTGTGTGTGTGTGCTTTTAAAAGGGGAGAAACTGACTGCTTAGCAAATCCAGTTAGTTATTTACCAGAAAGGGTTTATTTTGCAAACTTTTTGGTCAGAAAAGCAGAAAAATGGAAGATGCCCTCCCCGGCCAAAGTAACCGTACGGATGGGGAGGGCTCTCCATGGCATTTTTACAGTTTATCAGAAAGACAGTTCAGTTTCAGTCAAAACAGAGGAGTTGCTGAAACTGGACTGGAATGTTGATTTCCAGTTTATGATTAACAACAAAACCTTGAAGAGTTCATTCCTATGCACCTTGATCATCAAAGGAGCCCCAAAACAAAGATTTGGGTGTGATCAAAGGCAATCATTGGAGCAATTTATGAAAAGTTGATGAACATGACATTCAAACCAAAATGACCATTTGGTGGATAAAGATTGCAACTTTACCACCAAAATGGACTTATTACACAAGATTAAACCTTTAGGGACACAAATATAACATAAAGATCAAATATTTATGTCCCATATTTGGTGATTTATGGCTAGGCCATGGTTGGGATGATAAAGATTGAAACTTTATCCCCCAATCATGACTCTTATGGCCAAACAAGAATAACATCAACATGAAATGTAACAAACCATGATCATCCTAGGTTTTATCCCATAAATCACATACTAGGTATGAAGGGCACCTTGAATCACCTCATGATTTGGATCATATACATATATAATCATAATATATATAGCTTGGAAAGGCCAAGACTTGTATAATATGTAGATATAGTACTTGAGATAGACAAGACTTGCAAGAAATATAAAGTGCTTGAAATGGACAAGACTTTGCAAGAACAAGAAGAAGTAATACAAGATAAACATGTAATATTAACAAAGATAAAAAAGAGTTTGAGATGAAGAAGAAGATAGGGAGAAGGAGGCCTCACCTATTGTGGTTATGGCCTATCTTCTTCTCTAATCACTCAAAGGTGTATATCACTCACTTTCTACTCTCAAACTGGCAGAGTTTCAACTCACAAACGTTTTTCTCCCCCCCCCCTGAAATGATCAGCATGGGGTTCAATTTATAGAGGCTGGGGGTGCCCAAACCAGCCTTACGGCTAAGGTCCTCATGTGCCCAAACCATCCATACGACTCGACTTGGCAAGCTTCTGGATTTTTTTAAGTTTAATTTCAGTTCAGTCCTGGAATATCAGGTTTATCCTAGTGAGGTCCTGGCCTATTGGTTCATCCCTAAATGGTACCAAGAATTCCTCTAAAGTAGGTCAGTTTCAGATTGGGGTACTTACAAAGTCCCTCAGAAACGTCGCTTTTGAAGAAAGCGGGGTTGTCGATAAAACAAGCATCCCAATCTGATGGGAGGACGGCTTGGCCGATTTGGGTGAGAGATTTCAAGGCTACTCAAACCTATAAGCATCCCATTTTGAAGGGAGGACGGCTTGGCCGATTTGTTCTATGGATGGACCTAGAGGTATAGGATTCCTATGTATCCCTATTCGAGGGAATCAAGCCTAACGTAGTTCGGGTGAGAGATTTTAAGGCTTCTCAAACCTATAAGCATCCCATTTTGATGGGAGGACGGCATAGCCGATTTGGGTGAGAGATTCTGAGGCTACTCAAACCTATAAGCTTCCCATTTTGATGGGAGGACGGATTAGCCGATTTGGGTGAGAGATTTTAAGGCTACTCAAACCTATAAGCATCCCATTTTGATGGGAGGACGGCATAGCCGATTTGGGTGAGAGATTCTAAGGCTTCTAAAACCTATAAGCATCCCATTTTGATGGGAGGACGGCATAGCAGATTTGGGTGAGAGATTCTAAGGCTACTCAAACCTATAAGCATCCCATTTTGGTGGGAGGACGGCATAGCCGATTTGGGTGAGAGATTCTAAGGCTACTCAAACCTATAAGCATCCCATTTTGATGGGAGGACGGATTAGCCGATTTGGGTGAGAGATTTTAAGGCTACTCAAACCTATAAGCATCCCATTTTGATGGGAGGACGGCATAGCCGATTTGGGTGAGAGATTCTAAGGCTACTCAAACCTATAAGCATCCCATTTTGGTGGGAGGACGGCATAGCCGATTTGGGTGAGAGATTCTAAGGCTACTCAAACCTATAAGCATCCCATTTTGCTGGGAGGACGGCATAGACGATTTGGGTGAGAGATTCTAAGGCTACTCAAACCTATAAGCATCCCATTTTGATGGGAGGACGGCATAGCCGATTTGGGTGAGAGATTCTAAGGGTACTCAAACCTATAAGCATCCCATTTTGATGGGAGGACGGCATAGACGATTTGGGTGAGAGGGTTTAAGGCTAGACTTGATCGACTTGGCTCTATCGGAGAGGGTCGACTCAAGGAATAGGCATGGCTCAGAGGCTCAAATAATGGGCATGGCTTAGAGGCTAGACTCGATCGTCTTGGCTCTATCGGAGAGGGTCGACTCAAGGAATAGGCATGGCTCAGAGGCTCAAATAATGGGCATGGCTCAGAGGCTAGACTCGATCGACTTGGCTCTATCGAAGAGTGTCAACTCGAGGGTAACTGGTCTTACATCCGACTAAGGACTGCCGGGACACAAGGTCAATTTGGTCAACTTTTCTCATGGCGGAGGGTCGACTCGATGGTAACTGGTCTTACATCCGACTAAGGACTGCCGCGACACAAGGTCAATTTGGTCAACTTTTCTCATGGCCGAGGGTCAACTACACAAACTGGTCTCACGTCATTACAGACTGTCGGGACACATTGATAGGTTTTCTCTAACCTGACCACTCTCGGGGACAAAGGTTTTCTTAACCTAATCATGACTATACTGGTCTTACGCCCTACCAAGGGCTGCTGAGGCGATAACATCTTAACTTTCATCCTGGACTTACGAGGTACGGCCGGGACTTTCACGATTTCACTTTCTACCCTAGACTTACGAAGTACGGCTGGGTCAACAAAATCTAATGGTCTTACGTCACGCCGGATGGCCAAGGATGAATCTCACGGAGCCTAATGGACTTATGTCATTCCGAACTGCCAAAGGACGAATCTCGCACATCCTAATGGTCTTACGTCACGCCGGACGGCCAAAGGACACAATCTCATAAAACCTAATGGTCTTACGTCACTCCGAACGGCCAAAGGACACAATCCCACAAAACCTAATGGTCTTACGTCACACCGGACGGCCAAGGGCGAAGGTTTGAACCTATAATGACTATTCCGAGTCAGGGTCAAATCAACTGAACGGGATGACTGACACTCTTTCTTGACACCGGGGGAGAGCCTAGGGGCGACCTTCAAGACTCATTGTGGACGAAAAGGTCCAAGATTTTGGAAAATCATTCAAAAGCATTTCGCTTGAAACATCGTTTTTGACAAATAGCGCCAAATGGGCAAATTTTGGAAATGCTTATTCCTAAAGGCAAATCTTTTAATAAAGAATTTTAGTCAAATTTTTTATTTTAAATTAACCGTGAGGTTTGTTATGCATAAGGCCCTTTGGATTTTGTCCATTCGTTGAGAAGTTACTAATGGTAGGGAATCTGCTCGTCACTGTTGTGGGGATAGCTCCAATGTCATCTTGACCGTTGATGTGGAGGTAGCCCCAATGTCCTCATTGTCGCGGAGGTAGCCCCATTGTCGTCGTTGTCGTCAATGTTGGGGTAAACCCCTGTCCTTGTTGTCGTTGACGTGGAGGTAGCCCCAATGTCGTCTTTCGACTTTTGATGTTGACGTGGACCCGTTGTCGTCTTTCAGCTTTTGAGGTGAGGTTAAGAACCCATCCCTTTTCATGACGCACCCTTTCTTTTGCCTAGGCCGCCCTTTCGGGTTTTTAACCTAGCGGGCATCTCTTTCGCGTCTTTTATGGCACACCCTGTTTTTTGCTTAGGCCGCCCTTACGGGTTTTAAACCTAGCGGGCTACTTTTTTGGTGCCTTTTTTCTTTTTTTTTTATGAGTGATCCAGCCGACTCGATAGAACGGGGGGACTTTAAAGTATTTTTCTTGGAGAAAGATGCAAGGGCATTTTATTTGGGAGAGAGTCCCTTTATGCTAGTGAGCTCTTTGAGCAATATATCATGAAATGGGAGGAAGCCCTTGCTTGACAGAATACAAGTGTTTAGCTCTTTCCTAAGATGGAGAAAAGAAGACTTGTGGAGACATTTGAAATTTGCCTTAGTTAATATCATCAAATGATTGCTTGAATGGACCATGTTTGTCATTAAGTCAGGATTATAGCAAACAATTAGCCTTAACATGTATAAATGTTGTGATCAATTAAGATTAAGATTCGATCAATGGCAAGATCGGGAGGAGAATTGGTTTAGAAGGTGGAATTGGTCATTGTCTGGGAAATTGGTAGTTTAAGGGACCTAGGGACGAGAACTTGGTCATTTTGAGAGGACCACGGTTTGATGGTTTTGTTTCATGCTGCGACCGAACCCGAAGGTTGCCTACGTTCCCCTCAGTTCGAGGAGCTCAGGTCGCCGTAGTTCGGCCATGGATCATTTTTTGTTGAAGTCGGTGTCCCTTTGAAGGATGTTGTTGCTTTGCTGATGTAGATCGCTTCGCTTTGCGGTGAACTCCTAGGGATATTCTTTGAGGTGGACTTTTGCAGTGAACTTGGTGAGCTTTTGAGGCAGACTTCCTCTTCGCATGTATTCATTTCCTTTCCTTCTTTCCATTGTTCATTTCTTTTTTCTCTTATCATTTTTTTTTAGAGAGAGAGAGAGAGGAGAAACATTAGCCCCAACTTGCTATCTTGGACATTGGCTCATCTGTAGCCCCTTGGTGGAATGTCCGTTACTTCTCACTTTGACTTTGAAGATCTGGGAAGTCCTTTGCTTGGTCGCGCACGCGCGATCACGGTTGAATCTTGGTGGTTAAACAACAACATCCTTGCCTTTTCATTGTCTCGGGATGTTTTTGTATCGGAAAGGTGTATCGGGTTGTGTATAGAGGAAGGCTTGCCATTAATGGTTTCTTCATGCCAATTGATCACAACATTTATTCACATCAAGATTAATTGTTTGCATTTAGCGTTTTTCATTTGTGTTTGGGTCCATTCGTCCTTAATGAGTCGTCATTGACTAGTATGCTTAGAAGTCAATTCATCATTTTGGGGACGTAGCAATCAATTGATAATAACAAGCAAGGCAATTTCAAGAGTAAATGTATATTGCAAATAATGTCTCAAGTCTAGAGAGAAGAGAAGGAAAATGACTCTTTTATTGAGATAACTTTGTACATACATATCCAAGTATGGACCTTTGTAAAAATAAAAAGACATAGTCCGGGACGGACTTTGGTGAAAGTCTAGATCCTACGAGGCTGAAAGACTCTTTTTTTTTTTTTTTTTTTTTAGGGATGGGTTCCCATGAGGCATGATGATCCGTTTTCTTCCTCAATTGTTGGAGGGGTTGTCGGCGGCATATTCCATGTCTTCCACGTGGAACTCGGGTTCCGTGTCATCGGGAAAGATGTCGCGAGGTCTCCACTTGGCTTGGCGTTGTAATTGCAGGATTCGTCTACTCATGAGTTGGGGATTTGCTTTGGCCATCTCCTTTTGGTGATTTCCGTCCGAGGCGCGCAACCTTTATGTATGACACTCGACGAGGGTACAGCTCCATTTGATGTAGCCGCCTTTGGGCTTCCGAAGCACGGGCCTCCGAAGCACGGGCTTCTCCTTGTTGTTCACGTGGATGTTTGTCTCGGACACCAATTCAGATGTGGGCTCTTTGGTCGATGTTTCCAATGGACAAGGCCGCAAAGGACTTTAGCATATTAAACCTCAAGGTGAAATTATAACCATGATTTGGGAAGAATGCTTCATTAGCGGATTAGCCTTTTAGGAAAAACTTGATCTTTTATTTTAAGAAAATTCTTTTTTTTTTATGACACACTTTTGTTTTGAGTGAAAGACTCACACACATTTTATGCAAACTTTTGACAAAGCAATAATAATAATAATCATATTAAGAAAACTGACAATGCATTCAAAATGGTCACCACATGGCATCAACCGGGGAGTCAAGACTCCAACTAAACCTAACAGGCACCTTCTCTTTTCTTAAGGGCTTATCACACATCCTAGCAATGTACTTTGACTCTTCCTAAGGGGAGGTTGATGGAAGGGGTTTTGAAACTTCATCCTCTGTTATGGCAACCACGGCACCATTCATTTCCCTACCCGGGCATTTAGCCCTTCAGACATTTTCTGTGCCACTGATCCTTTACAAACACCTTCCGCCATTTCGGCTTTACTGATTTTACGAACCACCACCTTGGACACTGATTTTGTCAACTTTTCCAAACCAGGCTCTCCCGTTTCGGGATTTACAACTTCATCAATCAGAGACTCATTTTCCTTGGGGCGGACATCACTCCATTTATCGACCATCGGGGAATTCACAAATTCGAGCATTTTGACGCTCGGGTCATTGGCTGTGTCGGGGGCATGGGGGCGTCCAAGCTTTCTCTTCTCGATTAGCTTCGAGATGATGCGTTTTATGGCGGTGCAATCATTGGTATCATGGCCATGGTAGTTGTGAAAGGCACACCTTTTGGTCTTGTCACGACGTTTTTCAAGATTTTTTGGCCGGAAATCTTCGAGGGGCCACATGAGGCCTTGTTTGACCAATCCTTCAAACACTTTGCTTATGGGCATTCCGAAATCCTCAAACTTTGTGAAATGGAGCTTGGCTCGGCCTTTGGCTTTTCTTTCATTGTTGACCGGAGCGTGGTGGGGATGAGAATCACCGCTACTCAATGCAAAGGGTGCTCATCGAGTGTCCTTTCAAACTCAGACTCCATTTGCTTTCTCTTTCCTAACAACGTACCCGACTGAGGTGCAATATGAGGATTTTGTGGAAGTGCATGGGTGTAGGCATACTGATGGATGAGTTTTATACTCATTTATTGGGTACTTTTCTTGACTTATTCTTAGTGAAATCTTTGAGTTTTGGTTATTTAATATTTGTTTTAGTGTTTATTTAGAAAACAGGTAAAACAGGTGAATAGTACATAATTCAGAGGAGATATGGCAAAAGTTACAATTCCAGGGAATTAAGTGGAAATTTCAGAAAGCTGAGGACTGTTAGGCTGAAGCTGAAGATTCCAGGGATTGCTGTGCAGAATATGAAAACTGGAGGGAAAAATATGCAAATAACTGGAAGTTCAGGGACTGTTCTGTAAATTCTAACAATTGGAGGACCATTTTGGAAATTCGTAATATCTCAGGGACCATTGGGGAAATTCGGAGTCCATCCTTGAAGAGCCCTAAAAATCAGTCCAAGCCTTGGAGAAAAAGAAATAGTTGACTTGTTTAGTTAGGATTTTATTCTAGTTTCCTAATTCTTTAGTTATTCCTTTTTATTTTGTATTTCCTTTTAGGTTTAGGTTAGTTTTTCCTATAAATACTAGCTTAGATTAATTGTTTTAGACATCCATAATTCTACCTTTCCTCCATATTATTCTTGGGATTGGTTCTTTGTCTATGAAGAACTAATTTCACCATCTATGGATTGGAGGTAACTTGTATCAAATACTTATGCTTTAATTTAATTCTTAGTTCAATTATTTGTGGTTTGTTGCAAGTTTTAATTCTTCCATTCGATCTTAATTCTTGTTCATTAAAATATTCATCATGATTAATTCTTTAGTTTCAATTATATGTTAAGATATAAATTGACTTTAGAATTATTGGGTATTTATTACTGCACTAGTGTGGGTGATAATACGTTGACCATTGTTTTGATGATTAAATTCTATTGAGGACCTAGCGGAAGTCAAAAGGATTTAGGTTTATATGTTCTTGAGTGCTTCATGAATTTCTTGCATATTGTATAGACCTAGCGGAAAGTATAATATAAAAGAAATAATAGGATTGCAATCCGGCGACCGGACCGTCCCAATTCTTACTTTAGTGAACGACCCCTTGTTTGGAGGTTGATTCTTTTATGATTTGTGACACCATAATAATTGACATCTTTAATCAAATAAGCATAAGTAGGAGATACTTGTGAATCCTTTCCATAGATTTTTCCTCCATATTCATATCCATTTATCTATCTTTGTTTAATTAGTTAATTTGCTTTCTAGTTAATTAGATTAAATCACTAAAAAAACCAAACTTTTATTTTATGTTATTTTATTTTACTATTAGTTAAATTTCTATCTTCTACAAGTCTCTGTGGATTCGACACCCTGCTATTGCATATACTACTACGGTGATCTTGTGCGCTTGCAAGGGTTATAATTTGTTCATCAAGTTTTTGGCGCCGCTGCCGGGGACTTGTTTAGATAGTTAGTAATTTAATTAGTAGTGTAAATATTTGTTTATAATTTTTTTTTATTATTTTTTTTGTTTTAAAAAAAAATATATATTTCAAGCCCGATGAACAATTATGTGGAGAAATTATGGCATGAACAAGTCATCGATGAAATTGAATTTGCCCTATATAGAGGTGAGGAGAGGAATAGTGAAGAGGTTCACAATGTTATTGTTATATCTGACAAGCCCGATGAACATTGTTGTAGTGACATCCCTCTTCACCCTCTTGGCAATATAAATGAAAAACCTGCTACTGTGATGTCTTCCCCTTGTGATTGTAGAAAAAGTGGTAGACGTCCGCGAGTTAAAAAGCCCCATAAAAGAAAACGTCAAAATCCCCATTGGGTTCTTAATAAATTCATAAAACGAAAATCTTATATGGGGCATGATGTGAATTTTCGTACTAGAGAAAATGTAAAGTGGGCTAAAGGGCGTAAAGTAAAAGTTAAATTTGGGGAAGTTTAATTTTTGTGCATTTTTTATTTTTTATATTTTTAGTTTCGTTGTGTCGAGTCGTTCGAAAGAACCTCCTTGAGTTTGTGGGTTTATAGAGGAGTGTAAATAGTTGTCACCCTCCAAAAAGATTTTCTATTTTTTTTTAGTTTTTATAGCTTTCTAATATTTAATGTAGTTTTAGTGTTTCTGTTAGTTTTCTGACTAGAGCAGGTCAACTTAATGACGGATGGGACTGAATTGCAAAGAAAAAGATGAAGACGGGCTGATTTGAAATATTTGCAGACAGGGAAGCGGGCACGTGGGCGATCGCACAAAACAACAGAGAGCTACGGGGTTGTATGCGTTCACCTTAAGCGCACGTATAAAAGCGCTGAAAAAAAAACAAAAAAAAAAAGAAATCAGAAAAGGAAGGGAACGGATAAAGGTCTCATCCCCCAATTCCCAAATCAGTGAAATCCCTAGCCCTCTCTCTCTCTCTCTCTCTCTCTCTCTCTCTCTCTCTCTCTCTCTCTCTCTCCCCGATATCTCCCACTCTCTCGCGAATTCCTCAATCGCCGGCACCTCCCCCTCTCATCCCAGCCACTCCGCAAACTCCAATCTTCCGTTCGTCCAGTCCGCCGACCACACTTCAAAGATCTCTCCATCGGCGACAACACCCTACTCTGACCGAACTCCCTCACTCTTCAGTCGTCTTCTTCAAAGCCTCCTCCACCACCAACTGCTTCGCCGAGCTACACCACCCCCCTTGACGTCGTCCGTCCACTCTGCCGGCGAAGTCAACTCCATCGCCTCCCTTCTCTGACTACACCAGTCTCGGAAGCTCACAGCTTGAACTCCAAGGTTAACTTGGCCCAGACGATTCTTTGAGGTAAAAATTGGCATCCACTTTGTCAAGGTATCTCACTTTATCTCTGATTTTATAAGATCTGAAATTTGTGTTTTTTGAGAAGTCCTTTAATCTTTATTCATATTGAGATTCTTGGTGGGGCTTGTGTTTTTATAGGATTGCTATTTCGGATATCGTGCTCTACGTTGATATTGTGGTTGGGGGATAATGTTAGTAATTGTTAGTTATCCACAAAGTGTTTGATTTGTCAGGGTTGTGGTGTTGGATGGTAATATGATATGTAGTAGGAGTTGTAGTTCCCTGACTGTGTTCTTCGCCTCTTATATTGTGTTTCTGTGTTTAACACAATGAGGACATTGTTCAAATTAAGTTTGGGGGTGTGATGTTTTCATATGCTAGATTCGTATATTATGCACCGTGCCATGTTTGATCCTGTTTTTCTTAGTTTCTTAGTTTTTTTTTTTTTTTTTTTTTAAAAAAATAAAATAAAATATTTTTGTTTAACTACGTTCCTATTTTAGGTTGGTTCGAACTACGTTGACCTGAGCCCTTTATTGTGGGTTCACTCACTTTAGAGGGAACGTAGCTAGCTTCGGTGCGGTCAAAAGTTTTGAAACATTTGTTGTTTTTCCCATAGTTGCGTGTCTCTGAAAACCACGATGAGGACAATTATGTGATGTGATGTATCTATCCTTGTTTTATTATGTATTAGATTAATTTTGGTTCTTTGCTTAAGTATTATAGTTCGGTTGTGAATCTCTAAATTTAAGTGCACTATCACCGAGTTTCCCTTAGTTGATAATTTTGATTTACTTTATCGAGTTTATAGTGCACCGTTATCCCTTAGGTTAATGAGTTTGTGTGCAAATAAAGCCTCTTAAAACATAAAATATGGTACTATTTAGACACTTGAAGTATGTATATGTGTTGGCACCCCAAGTGGTTATATATAAGTAATAAAGGAAAAAGATGACTTGGGAAAAGTGGGAGCAATGGCAAAATAACAATAATAATAATAATAATAAATTAATGGTAAATGTGCAAAGTTGCTTTGGTGTTACCTCCAGACGTGTAGGTTAGCCGGTTAAGGGCTATTCTAGCTTAACCAGATTTCTGGGTATGCAGTAGCGTTATGGAGGGAGAGCTTTTCCGCCGTGATGGTCCGTTCCAAGCTCGAATCCGAAGTGAAGGCCAACTCCCTCCCCAAGAGTTCATCCTATACTTGTGCTAAAAGCACTTGATATATGTGCGTAAATTGTCAATGATAAAAGTTTGGGGGTGCCTTTGGTTGTTAAGTGCCAAGTGCTAAATAGTATTCATATTTTGCTTTTTAAGGAAGTTTTATATGATAGACAAAGTCAATAGAATAAGGGATGACTGGTGTACTTGGCTTTATAAAAATTGATCATATTTGAAAACAAAAGGAGAATTGGTACTCACACACACACAGAGATTCACCGCTTAATTATAATGCATATGAAAATTTGCAAAATTAATGGTAATGCATATTAACACTTGCACAGGTATATCTATTCATATCTTGAGGCACGTGGTAAGACTGATGCGTGTAATTGTGGTGAATACAAGAATTTGGGGCCGTAGATAATTACTGGATAGTGTTTAGTTAGAGTAGATAGTTTTTATTTATGTTTTAGTTTGATTTTGTTGTTTGCTCGAGGACTAGCAAAGTTTAAGTTTGGGGGTATTTGATGGATGAGTTTTATACTCATTTATTGGGTATTTTTCTAGACTTATTCTTAGTGAAATCTTTGAGGATTGGTTATTTAATATTTGTTTTAGTGTTTATTTAGAAAACAGGTAAAGCAGGTGAATAGTACATAATTCAGAGGAGATATGACAAAAGTTACAATTCCAGGGACTTAAGTGGAAATTTCAGAAAGCTGAGGACTATTAGGCTGAAGCTGAAGATTCCAGGGATTACTGTGCAGAATATGAAAACTAGAGGGAAAAATATGCAAATAACTAGAAGTTCAGGGACTGTTCTGTAAATTCTGAAAGTTGGAGGACCATTTTAGAAATTCGTAATATCTCAGGGACCATTGGGGAAATTCGGAGTCCATCCTTGAAGAGCCCTAAAAATCAGTCCAAGCCTTGGAGAAAAAGAAATAGTTGACTTGTTTAGTTAGGATTTTATTCTAGTTTCCTAATTCTTTTGTTATTCCTTTTTATTTTGTATTTCCTTTTAGGCTTAGGTTAGTTTTTCCTATAAATACTAGCTTAGATTAATTGTTTTAGACATCCATAATTCTACCTTTCCTCCATATTATTCTTGGGATTGGTTCTTTGTCTATGAAGAACTAATTTCACCATCTATGGATTGGAGGTAACTTGTATCAAATACTTATGCTTTAATTTAATTCTTAGTTCAATTATTTGTGGTTTGTTGCAAGTTTTAATTCTTCCATTCGATCTTAATTCTTGTTCATTAAAATATTCATCATGATTAATTCTTTAGTTTCAATTATATGTTAAGATATAAATTGACTTTAGAATTATTGGGTATTTATTACTGCACTAGCGTGGGTGATAATACGTTGACCATTGTTTTGATGATTAAATTCAATTGAGGACCTAGCGGAAGTCAAAAGGATTTAGGTTTATATGTTTTTGAGTGCTTCATGAATTTCTTGCATATTGTATAGACCTAGCGGAAAGTATAATATAAAATAAATAATAAGATTGCAATCCGGCGACCGGACCGTCCCAATTCTTACTTTAGTGAACGACCCCTTGTTTGGAGGTTGATTCTTTTATGATTTGTGACACCATAATAATTGACATCTTTAATCAAATAAGCATAAGTAGGAGATACTTGTGAATCCTTTCCATTGATTTTTCCTCCATATTCATATCCATTTATCTATCTTTGTTTAATTAGTTTATTTGCTTTCTAGTTAATTAGATTAAATCACTAAAAAAACAAAACTTTTATTTTATGTTATTATATTTTACTATTAGTTAAATTGCTATCTTCTACAAGTCTCTGTGGATTCGACACCCTGCTATTGCATATACTACTACGGTAATCTTGTGCGCTTGCAAGGCTTATAATTTGTTCATCACATACCCATAACCTTGGTTGCTTGCAGGAATATACATTGGAGGCATGCAACGAGCTTGTGGTCCAAGAGGTCTCCAATTGTAGAAATGATACGGGTCACCATGGAATCTTATCGGGAAATCTGGTGGAAGTCGGTTAGTGATGTATGGTTGGGTATCCACATATGGTCTAAACAGTGACTGAGCTCCGGTGACTGGGTTGATGGCATTAAACCGAAGGGTATGGTATTGTGAGTATGATGCTCGGGGCGTAACCGGTGTGAACAGTGGTTTGTGGGCCTTTTGAGTGGATTGTGTTTAGGGTTTTATAGGTAGTGTCTCATGGGAGGTGTTGGATTTGGGATGAGGCGGAGTGAGGAAGATTTAAGTGAGAGGCTCGTTGTGGATGACGGCGTGTTGGGGCGAAGAAATGGAGGCCTCGGTATTTTGGTGAGATGGAGGGGGCAATCTTCGATTACAATCCGGAGGTCGGATAGCTTCCACCCTTTCATTGTGGTTGGTCACTTTGGTGAAGGGCCCATCAGTTGTGACATCTCTTTGTCTCATCGACTCATTGAACGGGTTCTGTGTTTCCTCGTGGCTCTTCGTGATGACTTCCTTCGTAGCCCCGGAGGCTTCTAGAGTTTGGAGCGGCTCTCCTTTCGTCAGGCTATCCGGGTTGTCTGCAACGTCGTTCCCCAAACTACCATCCATCAAAGCAGTCTTTCTGAGGTACCGGATCGGAGAAGTTGTAGTGACAGGGGAACTTTCTAACTCCACACGCACTAGGCGGCGACATGATGCTCTCTTCCACTTCATCTGAGCTACGGGGAAGACAAAAGGTAGCTTTAGGCTTGGGTAAACACTGAGTGAATGCTCATACTACTGATGGGGAATGACCGCTAGGCTTAGACCTATGGGGTAAAAAGGTGGACAGGATCAAATGGGATCTTAAATCCATCAGAGATTCAAACGGGGGTCTACTTACAAGGTTGTAACAGACTTCTTGGATGGCAACGATGGTTCCATTCAAAGACTTGACTTCCTAGGGGACTATTCCTAGAGGTTTAGCGGGGACCTAGGGGACAACGCCTGAGGTCTTAACGGGAATCTTAACGGGGTCTCGGAGGACAACGGGGATCCGTCCAAAGACTCAACGAAATCACATAACGGAGGTCTTGGAAGACAACGGGGGTCCATCCAAAGACTTAACGAAATCACATAACTGAGGTCTTGGAAGACAACGGGGGTCTGTCCAAAGACTTAACGAAATCACATAACGGAGGTCTTGGAAGACAACGGGGGTCTGTCCAAAGACTTAACGAAATCACATAACGGAGGTGTAGATACCCTGATCTCGCACCCCTAAAAACCCACCTTGAAACGGGCAAAAATTTTGTTTTTCGAGGTGCGGTACCGGAAACGGGGCCCGCAACACCCCGAACTGCTCGCTGTTATCCATTCTGTGCATTAAAAATATATTATTACCATTCCTTGCTAATTGACATATTTCAGATATACCGGCGTGACCACAAAATTATTCCAAGCAACTTTCATGTTGGGCCCGCGGACAACCGGGACACCGGAGCGCGCACGACGGAGCGGAAAGCCGGAGCCGGAAAGATGGTTATCCAAATTGGAAAATATCTCAAAATATCTTATCAACTGGTCAAGAAAAGCAAAAAATATATTATTGTCGTTCCTTGCTTATAAAAATATTTCAGATATACCGGCCTGACCAGAAAAATATTCCGAGCAACTTTCATGTTGGACTCGCGGACAACCGGGACACCGGAGGCGTGCACAACGGAGCAGTTACGGAGCGAAAAGCCGGAGCCGGAAAGATGGTTATCCAAATTGGAAAATATCTCAAAATATCTTATCAATTGGTCAAGAAGAGGAAAAAATATATTATTGTCGTTCCTTGCTCATAAAAATATTTCAGATATACCGGCCTGACCAGAAAAATATTCCGAGCAACTTTCATGTTGGACTCGCGGACAACCGGAACACCGGAGACGCGCACAACGGAGCAGTTGCGGAGCAGAAAGCCGGAACAGAGATAAGGAAGACGACTTTAAGCCTTAGTCAAGAAGGATAGATGATGAATCCACCAATTTACAACCTCCCCCCTCCAAGTTACAACCAATTTACCACCTCCCTCCTCCTATATACACCACTCTCATCCATTTCAAAAAATGAGACACAAAAACAAAAAGAAAAAAAAACCCTACCCTCCTCCAGTCTCATTCTCTCTCAACAAGAACACCACCACCACACCATCACCACACCACCACTCATACACCACCCCTACACCACCCATAAATCACCAAACAAACCACAAAAAACACATCAAAGCCAAAACTTTGATCAAACACAAAGCAAAAAGAAAAGAAAAAGTCTTCCCTTGGTTGACAAAGGGAGCACCCATAATCTCAAAAGCTAGGTAAAACTCTATGTAAACCTTGGCTCTTTAGATATGTAAGCAATATTGGGAGTGGTTTGGAACCTAGTCAAATAATGACTAGGTTTCCTTCATCTTCCATGTTTTTTTTAGCTTTGTAAAGCTTTGTTTATGTATATAAATGATGATCATGTGATGCTAATACTCAGTTTATTATGTTTATATATGTTCATAATAGTCATAATATTGATATGCTTTAATTTGTGTATGAAAATCTTCAGGTTTCTCTCAAAAGGCGTAAATCTGCCCTCTTTGGCTTTCCTTCATGATCATGCATGTGAAAATCATTATTTGTTGAGAAATAGCTCTTGGATAATGTTGTTAACATGTTAAATATCAAAGTCCTTGAGTTTCATGCCTTGGTTTGAAGATATAGTAGTGTTTTGAGGTCTATAATCATACCTCATATAATCAGTTTTTACTTTCTGTATAGAGTCTATATTTTGATGAGCTTGTAAATCCATCTTAGAATGGTTTTCTGGTTTAGGTAAAAGAACAAAAGTTGTTCATAACATGTTTAAATATATTATCCTAAAGTTTCATGTTCAGATTCCATGCCTAGATCATAGTTTCATGCATAAATTTGGGTCTCAGTGATTCTGAGTTATTTATTCACTGTGGTACCTTGCTGTGTTCTTGGGCTTCAAACTTGATTAAAACTAATTTTCTGGACAAAGATCAAAACATGAATTTTGTTCTACACGAACTCAGGATGATTATCATATTTTTTATATATTTTTTGGATAACTGTAACTGATCCTTTCAAACATATGTTTCAAACTCAAAAATTCAGATTCTGCACTTCCAGTTTCTGACATTGAAATGTCAGAAACCTAGTAAAACTCATCCTATGAACTCCAAATTTTGGGATCTTCATTTTTTATGCGTGGTTCAACCTTTGTTCTTTGGGTTTTGTCATATTAACCAAGCTAAGATGGTTAAAATTGGTGATAAACATGCTAAGGTTTCTGTTTGCCTTTTCTGGGCTGAATTTTGTGATCAACTTTATTGCATGTGTTTGGGGCCTAAACTTGGTCCAAAAAGTCTACAAAAACTCCCTTGTGATCCCTAGTATTCAGGGATTAACCCCCAATTTTTAGTTTTGGAATCGGATTGATTTTAGGACAGGTACGACGGCTCGGGGACGGAAAGTGTCACCGAAATCAACAAAAGCACCGTCGAGGATATTTATTATTATTTGTGGGATTTGTCTCCCCTATTTTTTGTATATGTGTAATTGTGTAATCTCCCTTCCCGTGGATGTATTATTGCTTGATATGATCAAAACCATTCTTGAAAACCAATCGGGGAATCCACTCAAACCGAGTTCCCGGTTGTGAATAAAAATGAAACTTCCTAGAATAGGAAGACCTCCATATATATTTCATCACCATTTTTTGGTAGGGCAAAAATCCAAATTAAAAGGCATAAAATTGAATATAAGTGGCACGCATATAGAGACCATCACGGGCGAGAAGAGTGCCTAACCCCTTCTCTTCTCGTAACTTAGCCCCCGAACCCATTTTCTCAAAAAAAGTTTTTTCTTCATTTTTCCTAAAATCAAAATGAGGTGGCGACTCTTGCAATCAAATCACAGCATCAAGAGGAAACCATTGTGTGAGAACCGAGCGCATTTCTAAAAGCGCATCAGCACGAGACGGGCGCGAACCGCTTTCACGGGCGGTCATTTCGCGGTGATCCGATCATCTCGGGCGCTGGCTCTCAAAGTGGCGACTCTGCTGGGGACTTGTTTTAAAGTGGGCTAGACTCTAAATGTTTGTGTGTGCCATGCTTTATGTGCCTTACTTTGGGTGTATATATCTGTGCCCTAACCTCTGTTTTGCAGGGGCGTTTTTTCGCTTATCTTATTTGTATATATATATATGCATTGCGTGGTGAGTGATTCCCCAAAAAAGGGGTAAAACAAGTAAAAAAGGAAAAAAATGATTTTCTTGTTTTTTTTACGTGCTTTCAAAATGATTTTTCGAACTCATAGATACCTCACACACATGCACGTTTTTTGAAAAGCGTCTTAGAATCTCAAACCCGAGACGGTAAACCTGGGGCATAAGGGAGCTCACTTGACTTCCCCATAGGGTCAACGGTATACTGTTTCCCCTTAGCAGCGCCTACGGTCGCTGTGATGGGTGTAAGCCAAGCTTCAAAAGCCGAAATGCGATGTCCATATTCTTTCGAAAATAACACGTCACAGACTTCATATCGGTTTTTGTCTAAACAATTTTACTTCAATCCTATGAATTCCCAAAAGGTTATAATCGACCTCAATTGTGGATATCTTGTTGAAATTCTTGGATTGACTTGAAATTGTCAAGACCCTCACATAGACCGTAACCGAATGGTGGATCCCAGAAAGAGTATAGGCCCTTCGCTAGGGGCTCGGACGGCCAATAGTACAGTACAGGTGAAAAACGTTGGTCCTATACTTTGGAGATGGTATCCACTATTCTAAGATTCATGCAAAAACATGTCAAAATAAAGCAAGTGCTTATCCGGCATTCTAGGATTGATTTTGATTTTTGAACTCCTTTTGAATCAAACTCGGAAAATCTCGATCCTTTTCACTCTCTAATCAGCCCTAAACACCATCCCTTTCAGATACTCTAAGCCTGGCATCTACTTGGAAAGGGGGAGCTAGAAACAGTAAGGGGAGGTTGATCCGAGTTGCCGAGACAGTGCCTATAACCGAAGAAGCTATTGCAATGGCCCAGGAAGGAAATAAGGAAGCCTATGTGCCGCCACCAGGTCTTCAAGCATGGTTGGAGCAGAATGTGTTGGGTCAGATGAGGATTCAGCAAGATGAGCTACTGGCTACACTTGTGCAGATGCAGAATCAGAATAGTAATGGGGCTCCCAATGGCAACCCCAACAGAAATCCCAATGGCGATCCGAACGTTAATCAGACCGGAAATGGGGTTCTCAATCCTAATCCCAATGGCAATACAGGTCCCAATGGAAGTGGCATCCCTACCATCAACTTGAATCCTATTGGTAGCAACACCATCGGCCAGAGTCATCACCAGAATATCCCTCCTCAGGGTAATGTGGCTTATCCAGACTTCAGTGGCACTCACCAGCCCTTCATCCTGAATCCAGCAAATTTTGCTGTGCATCCGTCTCAGTATCCGCCTGATCATAATGACTTTTCTCAGTATATGCAGACTCTGTATCCGAATCAGCAGCCCAACGCTTATGGTGCGTTTGCTATCGGTGCCTCTCAGATTAATCAAGGAACTTCCCAGGGGCAAGATCCTAACCTAGTCCGCCAAATGGAAGTGTTCTACAAGGGTGTCCCATATGTACCCCTTACTAAAGCAGAGATTGAAATGAGCGAAATGAAAGAAAAGTTGAGAAAGGTCATGAATAAAGGGGAGTTTTCTGTAGATTCCTTGAAATTATCTCCATTTGATGTTCTGCCTCCTAAATTCAAAATGCCCGATGTGGAGAAATTTGACGGTACAGGTTGCCCAATGGCCCACCTGAAATCTTACGCTCATGCAATGCAGTCTCGTGGGGCTAATGTTGGTGCGATGGCCTCCAACTTCCATATGACTTTGGTAGGAGCCACTAAGCAGTGGTTTATGACTGTGGATGCCAATCTGGTTGATAATTGGGGGAAGCTCGTGGATGAATTCCAGAAGCGATACAAAGATAACTCCAACTGGGAGAAGAGCCGTTGTGACCTCGATTCGTGTGCTCAGCGTGAGAAGGAATCATTTTCTGAATTTGCAAGTAGGTGGAGGAAGAAAGTTGCTCAAACTCTGGAGAGGCCTGACAGTGCCGAGCAAACTCGTATTTTCCTTAAGAATCTTCAGCCGGTGTATGCAGATAAGATGAAATATCTCCCGTTTCCAGATTTTGCTTCTATTCTTGATGTGGGTTCTCGTATTGACGAAGATGTCCGAACTGGGGTGATCAAGCTAGATTCTTCTCCTAGCTCCTACATATTCCGATCCGCTGCTAAAGCCCCGGCACCAGTTGTGAACAATGTTGCCATGACCCCTGCTCCTTTTTGGAACAGCAATGTGGGACCAAGCCGGAGCAGCTACAATAGGGCACCTCCGTGTTATAATCAAGACGGGTCTGTGAACTCTGTCACCGATCAGCGAAGGAATGGTGAAAATCGTAGAGATCGCCATTTTGATAAATTCAGCGCTCCATTGTCTACTATCTTTCAAGGATTGGTCACCCAAGGAGTACTAAAGCCGATAGAAGGATACCGCCCGCCTAATCCGCCTCCTAAGAATTGGGATGCAAGTAAATATTGTGCATACCACGTATCACCTGGTCATGCGACAAATGAATGTTGGAGTTTGAGACACACTCTGCAAGACATGATAGATGATGGACTCATTCAGAAGCCGCCCCAACCAAATGTGGTGACTAATCCATTGCCAGGGATCCATCTGATCGAGTTTGAAGGAAACTACTCAAGGACTAGTTTCATCGTTCCGAAGAAAGCTTTGAATTACACTGTAACTCCTGTTATCTCCGAAGATTTTGAATGCCATATGATCTCTTGGGATTCGATTTTGTCTAGTGCTAAAGCTGTTAAGGAGTAAAAGGCCCCTGTTAAAAAGGCCACTTGGGTTGGCGGAAATGTGAATCACCTCACTCGCTCGGGAAGAGTCTATCAGCCTCCAAATCCCGAGGCAAGTGAATTGGGAAAGGATAAAGAAGAAGTCCCCGCTCAGAAAGAGAAGGTCACCGAGAACCCGGTCTTGACCCAGTTAAAGAAAACCCAGGCTAATATATCCATTTAGGGTTTGCTCTCGTCTTCACAGGAGCACCGAGACTTGTTAGTTAAAGCTCTTGCTCAAGCTGTCATCCCGATCGAGACTTCTCCCAATGACCTTGTCCACATGATCGGCAACATTCATTTTGGGAATATCATCACTTTTACCGATCTCGATGCATCAAAAATTGGTCTTAATCATGTCGAGGCTCTGTACATCACAGTTGGGGTCGGAGGTGAGCACTTAGCTCGTGTTTTGATCGATAATGGCTCCTCAGTAAATGTATGCCCCGTGCATGTTCTCGCAGATTTGGGAATCAAGATAACTGATTTGGCCCCATCTTCTCAAGTGGTTCGTGCTTACGATAGCACCAGTCGCTGTGTTCTGGGTGTTGTCCTTCTCACTCTCACCATTGCCCTCTTGTCCCTCCATGCCGATTGAATTTCAAGTGATTGATATCAAGTCCTCATTCAGTCTACTCTTGGGACGTCCTTGGATCCATGGAGTAAGAGGGGTAGCTTCCTCCTACCATCAGTGCATCAAGTTCATCCACGACAATCATGTAGTGGTAGTTCATGCCCAAGATGATACGCAAGTTCATGACCTCCCGATTTTGGGAATTGAGCACAAAGATACTGGCATCTTCTTGAGTGGTTTTGAAGTGATCCCACAAGCTCGGATCCATGCTATTGAATATGTCAAGGAGACCGATCTAATTGGTAGAAAGCGGACCAGGTATGGAGATGCAATGGCCTTGAATATGGTCAAGAAGATGAAGTTCCTGCCTATGATGGGGCTTGGAAAAGAGCAACAAGGGTGTATTGAACCTATCAAGGATGATGTTCCATTTTTCTTCCTTCCTTTTGGGCTTGGCTACAAACCGACTCCTGCCGAAATCGCCGAAGCTGTACGTCAGAAAAGGGAGAGACAGACTGCTATCAAAAGTGGAAGGACCTATAAGCTCCCCCCACTCCGTCCTTATGAAAAGTCCTGGAAGGGATATTTTGTTTGCAAAGTTGAAGATGTCGCGTATGTTATGCCTTTTGAGCCAGTTATTGGCATTAATAAAAGCCTCATGCTGGATGGGAAGTATTTGAGAATATCAAGATGGTCGATGAAAACTTTGATGTGGGCAGTTCCTATAAGCAACTGGACCCGATTATTCCGTGGAATATTGATGAAGAAGATGATGTCTTCGGGTTGTTTGAAGGAATTGGTCTTGAAGACGGATATGTGGTTATGATCGAAAATGGTAATGGTGAAGCTTATGACCCGGTGAAGCACCTCAAGCCGGCAGTGGCACCACTTAATAACTGGTCCAGAACCACTGGCCCTCTCGCTACTACTGACACTCTGGTGGAGCAGTTTGGTTATGTTCGCCCTGATGGCCCCGCTTTTGAACCCTTTGTGCTATCTAATGTTATTTCCGGGACTCCCGAAGAGGACCTCACTGTCGAGGACCTCGACGCGGTCGCCGAGCTTATACTCCCCTCTTTTGTGAATGAAGTTTCCTCTATTTCCGCTTACTCCTCGGTTGCCAATATTTTAAAAAATGATTTAACAAATGAAAATTTAACAACAACTAAAGTTAATCATGAATCTTTAAAAAACATAAGTCAAGATGAAAAAGACTATTTAATCGAGTTAAACAGGTTAGCAAAACAGCGTGGAGAACGAAAATTAGAAGCCTGTGGGGAAAATCTGTCTACCATCAATCTGGGGCTGAATGAAGAAGTCAAAGAAATGAAGATCGGGAGCTTCATGCAAGGGGCTGACAGGGAACAGCTGATCATTTACTCAAAGAATTTGTTGATGTGTTTGCCTGGTCGTATGAAGACATGCCAGGGTTAGATCCGACGATCGTGGAACACCGAATTCCTACCTTTCCTGACGCCAAACCGGTCAAGCAGAAACTACGCAGAATCAAGCCGCAGTGGGCCCTTCAGGTTAAAGAGGAGATCGAGAGGCTGCTACAAGTAGGCTTCATCCGAGTTGTGGAGTATCCCCAATGGTTGTCCAATATGGTCACAGTTGAAAAGGCGAACGGCAAAGTCCGGATATGTGTTGATTTCAGAGACCTCAACAAGGCTTGCCCGAAGGATGATTTCCCGTTACCAAATATTGACATTTTGGTGGACTCGGTTACAATGCACAAAGTGAAGTCGTTCGTTGATGGAATGGCGGGTTATAACCAAATTAAGATGGCAGTAGAAGATCAAGAGAAAACTTCCTTCATCACCCCGTGGGGGACGTTCTGCTATACTGTGATGCCTTTCGGTCTTAAAAATGCCGGAACCACTTATCAAAGAGGTGCTACGACCCTTTTTCATGACATGATCCACAAAGAGCTTGAAATCTACGTGGATGACATGATTGTGCACTCAGTTGAAGAAGGCGCTCAGCATCTGATTGACCTCAGAAAGTTCTTCGAAAGGTTGCGGAAGTACCACATGAAATTGAATCCTGCTAAATGCACATTCGGTACTGTCCGAGGCAAAGTCTTAGGTTTCTTGGTAACTGAAAAAGGGATTGAAGTCGACCCCGACAAAATAAAGGCCATCACAGAAATGCCTCAACCTCGAACTCAAAAAGAGGTGAAAGGTTTCTTGGGAAGGATTCAATACATTAGCAGATTCATACGGCAGTTAACCATGATGTGTGAACCGCTCTTTAAACTCCTAAAAAAGGACACCGATCGATCATGGGATGAAGAATGCCAGATTGCTTTTGAAAAGGTCAAAGAATACTTAACAAGCCCACCGGTCTTGGCGCCACCTCATTCGTACAAACCCTTACGACTGTACCTAACAGTTACTGATACTGCAGTAGGAGCAATGCTTGCACAAGAAAAAGAGGACTCCTGGGTGGAAAGTGCCATCTATTTTGTTAGCAGAAAGCTACAAGGGAATGAATTGAACTACTCAGCGTTGGAAAAGGCATGTACCAGTTTGGTTTGGGTCTCGCAGCGATTAAAAATTTATCTGCAATCCTTACCTGTCCAGATTATATCCCGAATGGATCCAGTGAAGTACATCCTTGAAAGGCCAACCATGTCCAATCGAGTGGCCAAGTGGGCTTTTCTCTTAAGCGAGTTTGATATGACTTACACAACGCCTAAGTCCATTAAAGGAAGGGTGATAGCAAACCAGCTTGCAGATTTGGCTCTTGATCTTGAGCCCGGACCAGAAGCTCAGTTTCCCGATGAAAGGATCTACACTGTTGATTGTTCGGAGAATAAGTGGCAACTCTTCTTTGATAGGGCTGCCAACAAGAGAGGTTTCAGAATTGGAATCTTGCTCATTGATCCAAGTGATGCGCACACGCCCATTGCTATCTGGTTAGACTTCGACTGTTCGAATAACACAGCAGATTGCATCGCCGGCCTGGGAGAAGCATTAAATCGAGGGGTCAAAGAAATTGAAGTGTTCGGGGACTCCGCCTTGATCATCAATCAGGTCGAGGGAAAATGGAAAATCCTGGATCCAAGACTACAGCAGTATCATATTCAACTGGTAGCGCTCACAGAACGCTTCTCAGATATCTCATTCCATTATCTCCCAAGGGACCGAAACAGATTCGCAGATGCATTGGCTACCCTAGCCTCCATCATGGAATTCCCTGCAGATGTTATGGTAAAGCCATTTGTGGTTAGTAAGAGATCAATCCCAGCCTACTGCCTGGATATTGAGCTAGAAAGCGAAGAGAATGAAGAGCCGTGGTATACAGAGGTATGGAATGTGCTCAGGAATGGGACCTACCCTCCAGAAAGGGACAAAAGGGCAAGGATTGCAATGCGCAGATGGGGCTCACAATTTGTGATTTCCGGAGATCAGTTGTACAAAAGGTATCATCACGGACCAAATTTGCTCTGTGTAGATAAGACTGAGGCAAATAGAATCATGGATGAAATCCATGGGGGACTTTGTGGACCCCACATGAATGGGAACATGCTCGCTAAGAAGATAGTGAGGCAAGGGTACTACTGGACCACGATGGAAAAGGATTGTATGATGAAAGTGCGAACCTGTGATCAGTGTCAGCGGTACGCTAGTCTACAACATCTGCCGCCACACGTTCTTTATCAATCAAATGCTCCTTGGCCTTTCTCCACATGGGGGATAGATGTTATTGGTCAGGTCAAACCGAAAGGTTCGGGTGGGCGCAAGAATATGTGCTCGTAGCTATCGATTACTTCACCAAGTGGGTTGAGGCCGCTGCTTACAAAGTTTTGAATGCCAAGAAGGTAGCCGAGTTCATTCGTACCAACATTTTCTACAGATATGGGGTCCCTTATGAGATGATCTCAGATAATGGAACTCACTTTGAAGGGGAAGTCAACCGATTGCTTGACGAATTCTGGGTGGTCAGACACAAGTCATCCCCCTATCGACCCCAAGCCAATGGAGTGGTAGAAGCGGCGAACAAAATCCTGGAGAACATCATTAGAAAGATGGCTATCACTGGAAAAGATTGGTCCGAGAAGCTGCCTTTAGCCTTGTGGGGATACCGCACATCTGTTCGGACACCGACTGGGGCTACTCCTTATTCACTTGCATATGGCATGGAAGTAGTTCTCCCGATTGAGCTTGAAATCCCCTCTATGAGAGTGCTACTTGAGAATCAAGTGTCTGAAGTTGATTGGTTACAAAGTCGCCATGAAGAGTTAGCATTGCTCGATGAAAAGCGGTTGTTGGCCCTTGAGCACAATCGTGCGTACCAGAGCAGAATTGCCAGAGCATTTAATAAGAAAGTGAAAGACCGCAATATCAAAATGGGAGATCTTGTGCTGCGAGAAAAGCCACCAAGTTATGTCGACCCCCGAGGGAAATGGAAGTCTCCGTGGTTGGGCCCCTACATTGTCAAGAAGATACAGTCTGGTGGAGCCGTGTTCCTGCAAACTGAATTTGGAGAAGACCTTGTTCAGCCCTGCAACCTCAGCAAATTGAAGAAGTATTATGCGTAGAAGACGCAGAGATTTTTTTTTCCTATCGAGTCTGTAAAAAAAAAAAGGCGCAAAAGACAGCCCCACTAGAGGTGAAAACCCGAAAGGGCAGTTCTAGGTAAAAAACAGGAGGCAAAATTTCATGTAACTGTGTCGAACTACGTTGACCTGAGCCTCTAAAGAGGAACGTAGGCAACCTTCGGGTCCGGTCATTAAAAGTAAAGAAAGCTTTTTATTCCCCACGTTGAACTTGCAAACATTACATTCAAAAGGAAAAACAAACACAACAAACTTTGAAATAAAAACACATCATCTTGGCGTGGCAACCAAGGATTAAAGCGAAAATAACTGAAACTTTATTCAGGGACTGAGACGATAGAAAACGTTCGGATAAGGACCCGTCGAGCTTTCTCCCCTTTGATTCTCAGGGTTCGTTGCATCAGGCTGGGTGTTCCTTGAAGTTGAGCCCCGATCATTTCTGCGGCGTCCGGATCGATGACCGTTGCGTGGTTGACTCCCTCCAATCTGATTCTGGAAAACTGTCGGCCCTGTTATCTGGGAATAGTAATCCCCAGACAGAATTTCTGGACCTACGAGCTCCAGTACCAAAGCTGCAATGGTAGCGGTTTCTTCACCAATTTGAGGGCCCAACCACTCAAGATATTCCAAAGTGGGTTCTGTAGATACCCCGGGAAACCACAACTTGGCTAGAGCGGTGAATTATCCTAGGATGTCTAACTTGTTTTAGATTGTTTAGAGTCGCCACCTATGTTTTTAAAGGAACATAAGAAAAACCTAGAAATAGCAATAGCCTAATTTATGTACAAAACCAGAGATTCAGGAGAGAAGGGTTCGGGGGTTAGGTGACGGAGTGGGAAGTACTTAAACACCCACTCCGCCCCGCTTACGTGGGTCTTGCTACTATTGGTGTTCTAATATTTACATGTCCTTCAATTAATTAAATAGAAATGTGCTAACAATTGTGATGAGAAGAAAAGGGGAAATAAAGGGGAAATAAAATAGAATTGTTTTATTTATTTAATGATAAAGATTACATGTAACAAGTAATGTTAAAGAATTACATTAAGAGATGAAGAGAAATTAACATGGTGAATTAAAGTTAAGATTAAAATGTAGGGAGATAACCTTAACTAACTTCAATATGTGAAGTAGTCATGTTGGTCATGTCCCATTAATGGGGATTGCATACATCAAGAAGAAGAAAACAAAGGAAGAAAATGGAGTTGTACCTTGAGAAAGAGGACTTGGAACCTTGACTTGAAAGTGCTGTTGTTGTAATGAAATTGTTGTAGAACAATTTGTTGTATAAAAACTCTTTCGAAGAATTTGTGTAGAGAATTGTGTATAGTGTAGGTGTAGTGAAAATGTGAGATTAAGGTCCAAAGAGTGTAAAAGGAGTCCCTTTCTAAGGTAGAAGATGATGGTTTTTATAGATAAAAAGAGAGGGAAAGGTTGGAGGGAAATTGGTCAATCCATGTGAGATGGAATTGACCAATAGAAAATAAGATAAATAAAATAATAAATGAAAGAAATAAAAGAAAATCAAATAAAATAAAAATGAATTATTTTGTTTTAAAGAGATGGCTAGAATAATGGGATTGGAGGTTATAAAACTAGGGGGGATGAATGTGGATGAGAAAAGAAGTCTTTTGTGATCAAGAAAGAGATGTTGCAAATAAGAAAAGAGAGGGAAATAAGGTGCAATCCGTTACTGGCAAAATGGGAAGCGCGCGAGTCCCGCTTTTGGGGCGAGACACGCGCGCAACCCGTTAACAGTTCCGGAAGCGCCCGCGGCAGAAAAGGACAGAATGACAGAATGACCCTAAAAGTTAACTCTGTTATGCAGTTTAGTCCAAAACTAACAGAATCAGTTAGGAACTTAGCCGACGTAACAGAAATTAACGAAAATGAGTTAAATAAAAATACTTTGTATGCAATCGAAGTGAGAGGTCCAAGGCGGGGTGTCTACAGAGCCCCTCGGCGACGTGGATTGCAAATCAAAACGCGTCGACGAAAGTAAAAACACTCACCGAGGACATCGACAAAGAAAAAGAAAGAAAAGAAAGCAAAGACTCGATGAAAGCAGTAATTTAAAATTATTAGAGATAGGGGTGCGCTCCCTGTGTGAGCGTCTTTTGTTGGTAGAGGGGGTGGCATGATCCGTTGGTAAACCTGCCGGCTGAATCCGTTAAGTGAGGCCGTTAGTGAACCCTTGAATGAGGCCGTTAGTGAACCTTCGAACGAGGCCGTTAGTGAACCTTTGAGGAGGCCGTTAGTGAACCTTTGAGGAGGCTGTTGGTGAACCCTTGAATGAGGCCGTTAGTGAACCTTTGAGAAGGCCGTTAGTGAACCTTCGTTGACGAACCCGTTAGTGAAATCCGTTGATGAGGCCGTTAGTGAACCTTCGAGGCCGTTAGTGAACCTTTGTTGTCGAATCCGTTAGTGAAATCCGTTGATGAGGCCGTTAGTGAACCTTCGGGGCCGTTAGTGAACCTTTGTTGACGAATCCGTTAGTGAAATCTGTTAATGAGGCCGTTAGTGAACCTTTGTTGACGAATCCGTTAGTGAAATCCGTTGATGAGGCCGTTAGTGAACCTTCGAGGCCGTTAGTGAACCTTTGTTGACGAATCCGTTAGTGAAATCCGTTGATGAGGCCGTTAGTGAACCTTTGACGAATTGCTGCTTTGAAGCCGTGTGCTGTTTGGCGTTGCAGTTGACTTTTGCGGGGATACGGGCATGGTTGACTGTGGACCATTTTCTGCTGGGGATGAAGTGCCTCGAGTTGCAGATGCTGTTTGACTTCGCGGTGGTACCTGTTATGTGCTTTGCAGGTATATGTGCTAGTGCAAGAAGATGCATGAAGTGTGAAATGAAGAGAGAGATTGTGCTCGTGGTGCAATGTGATTTGAAAGCAGTTTTGCATGAGAGAGAGATTTGCAAGAATGACGAAATTGCTTTTGTGTGCTGTGTGATTTTGAGGAAAGATGCATTCATACCTTCACTTACCATTGCCGCTTGATTGGAGATGGATTTCTGATGTCCGCGGAGGATGCTTTGATGGAGAATGTCCATTCTTTGGATGTTGATGAGAGAACGCTCTTGATGATGGGTTGGCGAGATGGTACTCTGGATGATGGGTTGGTCGTGCCAAAGGCTGCCTACGTATCCCTTGAAGGGAATCAGACCAGCGTAGTTCAAGGATGATGGAGAATGCTGGAGGAGAAGCTAGGAGCAAAGTAAAGTAAAGCACATACTTTTGCACATAGAAGGAGAAAAAGAAAAAGAAAAATCTTTTTTTTTTTTTTTTTTTAGATTAGAAAGGAAAGAATATGCACACATGTGAGGAAAATATTTTTTTTAGTTCGTGGGTGAACCATTTTAACCATTGTGTGCTTGTGAAGCCAACCCAATATCAAGTCATGTTCAGTCGAAGTCCGGATTGCCTCGCTTGAATTCTGTTGTCGCCGGTGTGCCCAACGAAGATTGATGTCTAGCCCCAAGAGATTTGTCGATTATGGGGCTTCAAATGGATTTCGATGCCGAGATGAGGGGTTGCTGATTGTAAAGCCCCAAGAATGCCTTTGATGCCAAATTTTGAGGGACTTGCATAGCTCCAAGATAAATCAGCTCTTGGCCCATTCGATTAAATCGCCCTTTGTTGTTGTAGTGAGCAAGCCCCAAGAGGAGATCGTTGATGCCAAGCTTCGAGAGATTGCAAAGCCCCAAGTGTCGTGGGCTTGTAGATGGCGGGATGTGAAGACCTTTCATTGTAAAGCCCCAAATTATCTCGTGATTGGCTCGGCATTGAGAGCGGATGTACCGTTTAGTAGAATTCTTGATAGAGATCTCCTTCTTTCTCTTACTGGGGAGATGAATGACCTCATTGTGGTCGATACCCAAATGGCTGAGGGCTGAGGGCAAAGGATGCAGTAATGTCTTGCGGTGCCGTCGAGGTCGCGGAGGATAAGGTCTTGGCGTGATAAAGTCTCAAATGAGTATGCTTGCTTGACTCTTCATGAGTTGAACTAATGACGGATCTTCGGATGCAACTAGTGCTGTGGCCCAACTTTATCTGAGCTGCACCTTGTGCTTTTGATCTTGGAGAAGGGGGTGCTGAATTGCAGAAACATTGGGATTGGCCGTGGCATTTCCCGCTATAACCCTGTTTTGATTAGAGTTTAGCATATTGAATATTTTTCCTTTTCTCTAAGACTTCCTTCAGAATCTCGCTGTGAGTTCTAACAAAAATCATCAACTTCATTCATAACATCGGAGTCTTCATTTAAAACCAAAGGGCCTTTTGACTGGAAGTGTTGAGAGACTCTTGAAGCTTGATCCCTTTCATGGAGCCATAAGACTATTCCACATTGCACTTGCTCGAGTATTGTTGCCCAAAAGACTGTCGGTCGTGAAGCCCTAATACTGCCCTTTGCTTGAATTACTGTAATGCCGTAGCCCAAAAGATTGTAGATTGCGAAGCCCTTGGAGACCTTCGGTGCCGAATTGGGGAAGTTTCCAATGTTGCACATGACTTGGCTGGGGATACTGATGGGGAGTTAATTGCTCTTTGCCGAGGGAGCCTTTAAGACTTGACCGTAGCCCCTAGAGTGCCATCATTGATTGCGAGAAAGGTCTATCCTTGATTGGGGGAACGAGCATGGGCACACGTGACAAGAGGGCTTTTTGACATCCCTTTTGAGAGACTTTGAGGATAGTCTCACATATCTTTTTCGAGCATAGCCCCTAGGGCTTGTTGATTGTCAAAAGAAGCCCTTGTTCTCGGGTCATATAGCCCCTAGGGCGTCACCATTTGTTGAGCAAAGCAAGAGTGACCAATCCTCGTGCGAGGGAACAAACATGAGAGGACATGGCAAGAGCTACTCCATTTCTCGGGAGCCTTTCGGCGTACTTTAGAAGCACATACTTGCAGAAGCTTTGAAAACTGAGATACATGTTGTTGCTATTTGCTGCCCAAGCCAATTGACTAGCTAGGGATTATTTGTGCAACCTCGTGCCCTTTTATGATGGGCTCTTTCTCGGATGGATCCCAAAAATGCACACTGCTGGAGAATGATGCCAATAACCCAAGACAACCTTTGATGGTGCAATATCTTGTTGAGCCTTTTGCAATCCCAAAGTTGACTTGGTGGGGAATTGACTTATTGAGGAGATCCAATGTAGAGCTCGTGTAGTTGTCTTCTTTAGAAGCCGGGGATCTCCATTTCTCTTTCCCTTCTCTCTCTCACTCTCTCATTTTTTTTTATGACGCACCCTGTTTTTTGCTTAGACCGCCCTTTTGGGTTTTCAATCTAGCGGGCATCTCTTTTGCGTCTTCATTTTGACTCGATTAATGAGGAAGTGTACATTGACTCTAGCTGAGGAGATAAGACATGTGCTTTTTGCGGTGAAGACCTTTTGTCACTAAAGATGAGTGACATTGACTCGACTAGGGAAGTGTCCCTAGTATTGACTTCATGTATTTGACCATTTTTTGAATGACTCACGGTTGCAAGTAAGTCATTAAGAGAGAAGAGAAGGAAAGCCCCAATTTGATTGCAAGAAATTGGGGGTATGCAGAAAGAATAGAAGTCCCTAGACTCGACAAGGAACGCGAAATGATTCCAAATCTAAGAAAGTTGTTCAATCTTTTTGGTGATTAATTCATTGGCAAATGAATTGTACAAAGATGTCTTGAAAAGTTCGAGATGAAGTCCGATCACCATAACGCGCTAGGGCTAAACATATCTTCTTTCTTGCATGAGACCGGACCCGCAGGTTGCCTACGTTCCTCCAGTGTAGAGGCTCAGTTCACCGTAGTTCTTGTGAATTCTCCATTCTTCGGGATGGAATTGTTGCTTCGTCGTGTAGCTTCGTCCTCCTTTGGTGGATGGAATGATGTTGATCTTGATGTGAACTTATTTGATTGAGGGGGATTTTTTTTTTTTTTTTTTTTTTTTTTTTTGTGCTCTAACTTTTGCCTGGGTTGATTTGAAGAGTTCAACCTAGCGAGCATTTTTTTTTTTTTTTAATCCCCCCTTTGAAACATTGCTTGATTTTTCTCCATGCTTGATGTCTTGGATTCGCCGTTGTTGTTGATGTCGTTGCCTTCGTCACGATGTTTAGCCCCTAGGCGTTCAAGCGATGGCCTTCGTTCTAAAACTTGTTTAGACATCTTTTCATCATTTTGCCAAGAATTAAATTGAACAACTTGGAAGAGTGTATGAGGACAAGAACGACTTTTATTTAATGATTGACTCAAAATTCAACATTGGACGAGAGAAAACATTAATGCACACTAAAGAGGACTTTGACTCTTTTTTTTTTTTATTCCTACTACTAGGTAGAGAAAGAGAAACGGAGATTGTTGTTGTAGTCCCCATTGTCGTTGTAGTCTCCTTGTGGCATGATTTCTTGTAGAAGCCCCATTTCGAAACCAAATCATTCTTCTTTTATGAGTTCTTGCATGTTGGCACTCTCTAAAGGTTGCTCTTCACCCATAGTAAATTCGCCGTTGTCGAACAAATCTTGGATGATGTTTCGGAGAAGGAAGAACCCTTCGGTAGTATGGCCACTATGCTTGTGGTAGCCGCACCATTCACCATGTGCATGATTCTTCGGTATCGTCTTCGGCTTGTACCCCTCCAAAGGCTTGACCTTTCCACTTGCCACCAAAGTTTCAAATGCTTCGGCTTGGGCAACTCGTAGGAGAGGAGTGAAAACTCGGTTGTTGGCGGTACCTTTGTAGCTTTTGAGGGACGGGCCACATGAGCATGCCTTACCCTTAAACTTTGCCTTGTTGTTGGTGAGCTCTTGCAAATGGGCTTTGAGCTCGGAAACCTCTTCCTTGTGAATCTTCCTCTCGAGATCAAAACGGGCTTGCCACAAATCGTCTTTTCGGCGGGCATCCTCGGAAAGTCTATCCATTTGTTCCCCCATGGCTCTTATTATGTTGAAGAGTCTTTCGTTGGACACGGAGAAGTACCCACCATTGTTGTTGTTGCCGTTGGAAGCCATTGGACCTATGGAGAGAACACGGTTGATCTTAGGTTGGCCCCACAAATACATTTTGAATCAAATGATTTAACCCACGAACAAGAGAAAAGACTTAAACCACATAAAGAAAATGACTCTTTTTTTTTTAATTTATTTACAAAAGTCGGAAGGACGTGGTCCTTTTTGGGGTTTCTAGAAAAAATAGTGGAATCGTCACACTAGTATATAGACCTTCTCGCGGTCCCATATACTCATCGGATTCCACCACGCTTGTGATACCTACATGTGACGGGATTAAACTAAATTAATGTAGTAAATCATACATGCGGGGACGGATTTTTTTTATTTTCGTCCAAAATAACCACTTTTGGGGACGGAGTTTTATTTCGTCCATTGCAACAAATTGGCATGTATGATTTGAAGACATTAGTTTAGGAAAATCTCGGTACATGAAAACCGACTTGAGTCACGGAGTGTTAGACCCTAGACTAGAATTGTGTGGCTTGTGCTCGGCTTGAATATGAGGCTCAAAGGTCACCCCCGGCATGTAGTCTTGAACTACGCCACGGGCTGAGGTTGACCGCTTCGAAAGAGTCAAGGTCGGGTGGAGCTTGAAACTTTCTAGGACGGGCCTCGACGGGTTTGGGGTTGAACATTGTGCGACTCGATAGTAAGCAATTGATAAGAATATGTGCATGTAGTGTGAGGTCTAACATGTGACAAAATTTTTTTTTTTTTTCAAAAGAAATAAAAAAAAGGAAACAAATAAGCACGTATTTACAACTCCCGAATCACCCGTGTGACCGGTAAAAATAAACAGAAAGTAAAAACTGTTTTGTGCAGGCCCGGTGCCCACACACTGTCAAAACCACTCTGTTCTGTGCACTGTTCTGTTTCTGGAAAATACCCAGAAGCGCGTGCATTAGGATGCCTACTCGGGAGGCGCGCGCGTTAGACAAAGAGAGTCAGAGGCGCCCGCATCTGGGTAACAACCTGTAAATCAGTGGGTTCAAGGGATTTCCTTGACCCTAAATAAAAATGCTTTCCCCTGCAGAATTTGTTAGCACAGAAACATGGAATGGAAGGACAAGAAGGAAGACGGGCGATTCTGGTAATTGGGGTCGGACGCGCGCGCTTTAGGCCAAGGAGGCCAGAGGCGCGCGCTTCCCACCCTTTTTACCAGAATGCCCAGAAAACAGTAATAAGAACACCAAAAGTTAACAACGCAAGTTTAACCCTCTAAATCGTCCCCAGCGGAGTCGCCACTGTAGATATCCCGGGAAACCACAACTTGGCTAAAGCGGTGAATTATCCTAGGATGTCTAACTTGATTTATATTGTTTAGAGTCGCCACCTATGTTTTTAAAGGAACATAAGAAAAACCTAGAAATAGCCTAATTTATGTACAAAAACCAGAGATTCGGGAGAGAAGGGTTCAGGGATTAGGTGACGGAGTGGGAAGTACTTAAACACCCACTCCGCTCCGCTTATGCGGGTCTTGCTACTATTGGTGTTCTAATGCTAAATGTCCTTCAATTTATTAACAGTGCTAACAATTATAAAGTAAAGAAAAAGGGGAAGAAAAGAGAATTGTTTTATTTATAAACTTATGCTAAACAATTACATTAAGAAATGTATAGGAACTTAAAGTAGAGATTAAAATGTAGGGAGATAACCTTAACAAAATTTAATGTAGTAAAGTGGTCATTTGGTCATGTCCCAATTGATGGGGATTGCATACTAGTAAGACTAGAATAAAAGAGAAGAAGAATAAAAGTACCTTTAGAAAAGAGGACCTTAGACTTTGACTTGAAGATGGAGTTGTTTGTAGAGAAATGGTTGTGCAACACTTTGTGTTGTGTTTGTTTGTAGGGAAAATGTGTTGAGAGAACTTGTGTATAGTTCTTGTAGGGAAGATGAAGTTTTTGTGTCTAAAGAGTGTGAAAAGAGTCCAAAAAGAGTCTTTTTCTAAGGTAGAAGATGATGGTTTTTATAGGTAAAAAAGAGAGGGAAAGGTTGGAGGGAAATTGATCAATCCATGTGAGATGGAATTGACCAATAGAAAATAAGATAAATAAGATAATAAATAAAAGAGAATAAAAGAAAATCAAATAATAAATGAAAGAAATATTAGTTTTTTGGGAAAAGGCTAAGAATATGGGATTGGGAGTTAATGAATAAAGGGGGGATGAATGTGGATGTAAAAAGAGGCTCTTTGGTGATCAAGAAGAGATGTGGTAAATAAGAAAATGGAGGGAAAAATGGTGCAATCCGTTACTGCCAAAGTAGGAAGCGCGCGGGTCCGGCTTTTGGGGCGGGACGCGCGCGCGGCTCACTGACAGTGCCGGAAGCGCCCGCGGGTAAAAATGACAGAATGACAGAAATGACTCTAAAGTTAATTCTGTTATGCTGTTTAGTCCAAAACTAACGGAATCAGTTAGGAACTTAACCGAAGTAACAGAAATTAATGAAAATAAGTTAAATAAAAACACTTTGTATGCAATCGGGGTGAGAGGTCCAAGGCGGGGTGTCTACAGGTTCATAAAATGTGTCCCCTTCACCCCGGCGCCTGCCTCGACCGATGTGTGCACCATTCTGATACCAAACCTCTTTGATAAAGTTGCATATGTTGGTACTCACCGGAAAATTATCTGTGATGGGAAGGTCAGAAAAGGGGATCCCTTGGACTTGTCCGAACTGGCGAGCCACCCGTTGGCCCAAGTAGAAAGTGGTGGAGCGAAGCCCAGCCAGCCAGATGAAGGAATGACCTGCACTCGTAATGAGATACCTGCTCAAACCCTAATGCGGAGGCACCCACGTGATGTCTGCCGATGTGATCCGCCAAAAGTGTCCAACCCACTCCTTGACGGTAGTGCAGTTTTGCCTGTATAAACCTCGCCTTGGAAGCATAGAAAGGGTATAGTCTGGATTCAACACCGGCCGAATGATCTTGAGATGCTCCTGAAGCCAGATCTGCAATAGAATGGGGCTGCCCGACGTGAAAGCATCACCTCTGGGATAGTAGCCGTCCAGCCCATGCAAAGTCTCAGCCAAGATGACAGTCATCACGTTGCCGGCACCACGCTTGCAAGAATCAACGATGTCCACCATCCTTGAGTCGATGAAGCCATCGTAAGAAACGAAAAACATCTCTGCAAATAGGCACATAACCAAGGCAAAGTCCCTACGGTCGGAGTACACCGGGTTATGAGGGTCAGCCTCGCCAAAGAGTTTGGGGAAGCAAGTAATGTCAAGGTGGGTCCCATGAAGGAGAACCCTTGAGAAATCAATATCAAAGCCGAAGGTTTCAATGAGCCACCGAGCAGGTGTCCTGCGGGAAGTGGGCACCATGGCCTCGCCGTAAATGGTATTGCATGTAATGGCGCAGAAATTGAACAAGTGGGTCCGGGTTGACCAGAAAACAGAAGCACCGCGGATCATCTCCCACTGAATGGGAAGCTTCCTCAGAGTAAAGAGCAACTTGAAATGATAGTTTTCTTCTAGCACCACTCATACATTATTTGGGTATGAATTCACCCAGCAGTCGAGTCCTACCCGGTATTCTTCGATGTTAACCAGGGTTTGGCCAAGATTAGCCATTTTAGAAGGGAAATGAGCTAAAGGATGCAAAGCAGGAAGAAGGAGAAGTTGGTTGGTGTGAGAAATAAGAAGAGCTCCCCCTCCCCTTTTATAACCTCCCAAAAACTCAGCCTAAATCATCAGTATTCCAAAAGGGGTTGTCTCCCCGTCCCCCCTAGCCAAAAGCAAGGTTCGAAAAGTCAAAAAACCAGCAGAAGGTGTCAGTCGTCCGTACGGCGGCTCTTAGAAAAGCTGACATTTTCCTTGTCCTCATCCCTAGGCATTGAACCTTGTCCCCTTTATCATGAATATAACCGCAGCCGCCCTCTGAAATCCGGGCTTGATTCAGTGTTGGTCATTAATCGCGAGTCGGTGTCATTTAAAAAAAAAAAAAAGAGTATCCGGAATTTCAGAATAAAAGAAAGATTGTGTTCGGTCAGAATAATCCAATTTTTATCTGTGTGAATCACATCTGCCACTGCATGCAAAGCTAACTTGCAGATCAACGGACGAAGCCGATCCTGTTATCCCTCCCAATAGCAAAAAAGAATCAGTCGGGGTTAAAACAGCACCAGTGGATCACACAAAGCGGTGGTCTCTCGCTTAAAAAAGTACAAAAATCTCATCACACAGCAAAAACAAAGGCAGAAGAATCTGGACGGCGCAGAATGCAGCGTATCCTTGATTTTAGTTTGTGTACATAAGTGGCTTCAGTTGTTTATTGCCCTCAGTTTTCTCGAAAGATCGGGATTACTTCTCCCGAACTACGCAATGTCGTAGGTCCCCCTTTTGAAAAGATATGTTGTTCCAGCTTGGTCTTCTCCGGCGCCCGAGATTACCTCTCCGAACTGCGCAACGTCGTACGTTCTCCCTTCATGATTTCCATCCCTTTGCAAAGAGAGATCAAATCTCAATGCACCCTTTACTCGGATTGTACCTTGCGTCAACCCTTGAGTCGTGTTGGTCTGAAACCTTCTCTTAATTGTTCGATTCGGTTCTAATCAGAACTACGACTCGACTTGATTCCCACGGCGGGATACGTAGGCAGTTCACAACGTTGGACTCAGTCGACAATTCTCGCAATTTTTGGTCAAATACCAACCCCCCAGCAAAGAGACTTCGCTTCTCAATGCAACTCCCCAGCAATGCTATGTTGTTCCACCCTGGTCTTCTCGGGCGCTCGAGATTACCTCCCCCGAACTACGCAACGTCGTACATTCCCCAGTTGAAGTTATGTTACTCCAAATTTTGGGATCTTCATTTTTTATGCGTGGTCTTCAACTTTTGTTCTTTGGGTTTTGTCAGATTCCCAAGATAAGATGGTTAAAATTGGTGATAAACATGCTAAGGTTTCTGTTTGCCTTTTCTGGGCTGAATTTTGTGATCAACTTTATTGCATGTGTTTGGGGCCTAAACTTGGTCCAAAAAGTCTACAAAAACTCCCTTGTGATACCTAGTATTCAGGGATTAACCCCCAATTTTTAGTTTTGGAATCGGATTGATTTTAGGACAGGTACGATGGCTCGGGGACGGAAAGTGTCACCGAAATCAACAAAAGCACCGTCGAGGATATTTATTATTATTTGTGGGATTTGTCTCCCCTATTTTTTGTATATGTGTAATTGTGTAATATCCCTTCCCGTGGATGTATTATTGCTTGATATGATCAAAACCATTCTTGAAAACCAATCGGGGAATCCACTCAAACCGAGTTCCCGGTTGTGAATAAAAATGAAACTTCCTAGAATAGGAAGACCTCCATATATATTTCATCACCATTTTTGGTAGGGCATAAAATACAAATTAAAAGGCATAAAATTTAATATAATTAGCATGCATATAGAGACCATCACGGGTGAGAAGAGTGCCTAACCCTTCTCTTCTCGTAACTTAGCCCCCGAACCCATTTTCTCAAAAAAGGTTTTTTCTTCATTTCCTAAAATCAAAATGAGGTGGCGACTCTTGCAATCAAATCACAGCATCAAGAGGAAACCATTGTGTGAGAACCGAGCGCATTTCCAAAAGCGCATCAGCACGAGACGGGCGCGAACCGCTTTCACGGGCGGTCATTTCGCGGTGATCCGATCATCTCGGGCGCGGGCTCTCACAGGAGGTCTTGGAGGACAACGGGGGTCTGTCCAAAGACTTAACGAATCACATAACGGAGGTCTTGGAGGACAACGGGTGTCTGTCCAAAGACTCAACGAAATCACATAACGGAGGTCTTGGAGGGCAACGGGTGTCTGTCCAAAGACTCAACGAAATCACATAACGGAGGTCTTGGAGGGTAACGGGGGTCTGTCCAAAGACTCAACGAAATCACATAACGGAGGTCTTGGAGGACAACGGGGGTCTGTCCAAAGACTCAACGAAATCACATAACAGAGGTCTTGGAGGACAACGGGGGTCTGTCCAAAGACTTAACAAAGTGACATTTATTAACGCAAGAATGTGTCGAAGACAAGAAACAAAGAACGGAGCAAGCTCAAGCCACGTGCAATTATTTATTCATTCAACTTTACATAAAACGCATTTTTATTCCTAAATGGTTGGAAAAGATTCCACTCCTTTTTCGCAATTACTCTAAATCCTGGATCAGTGGAGGCCATCACTACGCCTATAGACCCCTCGTCTCTCACCTGCCTTGCACACTCTCAAGGATGGACTGTCCCGGGCGAGGGTCCTATAGGGCAAGCGGCTTCCACCGACCGAAAGAACGATCCTAGGGTCTAGTGAAACGCAAGATTCCCAATGCGTGGGCCATTCCAATCATGGTTAAGCCCCGGTTAAGATCGAGATTCATCTTTGGGACTCAAGGGACTTCCGGCATAACCTCATCTTTGATGAGGGCTCTCGAATCTTATCCTTGGGTTTAAGGATGATTAGTATGGACCATTCATTAGGGCTTGACAACACGGTGTCACCCTATCCTCTATATATGACTTAGGTTAATTGTGGTCAACATTAACGCGTAAGTCAAGGACCGGGTCAAAGTTGACCATGGTCACACTTGCTTTCACAAGGAGTCATGACTCGGGCATTAGCTTGGCCACAATTAATCTCAGACACGTATTAGGGACATGGTAACGTGAGCTAGACCAAAAACCAACCAAGGTCTCGGTATCTGTGTGTCACGGACGAGTGTGGTTGACTCGGCTCGGAAGGGGAGGTGGAATGGACCCGTGCGCGCTAGAAGGGCACAAGAGCACCAATCAAGCTGCATCGTGGCATCCATCGCGGGTTTAAAGGGTATTTCGAACGTGCAAGGTCAAGTGCGCGTAGTGTGAAGCCATTCTACGTTCCCTTTTGAGTTAAAATAGAAATTTTCAATTCGTTTTATCATCATGAACAATGTATAATCAACAAAAATGAGCAAGCATGAATGAGCTATTTACACAAGTAATCAAGCAAGAACATGAACAAACAAGGCCAAAACTTGTATGTACAACAAATTATGCACAACCAAAGAATCCTTTAAAACCAAAACTTTACAAGAAATGATCCTTTTGAAAACCATTTGCAAAACAAGTTGTGCACAACAAAAAATTCAAAAAAACTTTTACAAAATGGGTTATGCACAAGGGGGTTTTGAAAACTCAAATTTATGTCCAAAAGTTTGTGCATGACCAAGCTTCAAAAACCAAGTTTTGGCTAGAAAAGAAGGAGGTAATATGCTCAAACAAAACTGTAAATTTGGAACCTGGACAAGAAGAAGCCAAAGGGACACAGAATGTTCCAGCCCTGCACAAAATTGTTAAATTTTGGAACATTCTGTTCCCTGCCCAACATAGCCGTACGGTTATAGAATGCTGGCAATTATTTTTTGCAGTTTTTCATCTTCTGATCATCAAGCCCCAGTTTATTGCACATCCAGAACAGTTTCCACTCCAGAAAATTCAAACAGAAACACAGCACACACAAAACAACACAAAAGTTAACGAAAACGGGGGATGGGAGTTTGACCCACACATAAATGTCCCCAAAGCTTCTAAAAAGAAGTTGGAGAACATTTAACTCCCCAGCGGAGTCGCCACTGTAAGGATCCCACCCTGTGCGCACGGAAACGCGACGGGTTTTAGGGGCGAAACGCCAAACACGGTTAACACGCCAAAAATAACGGAGTCGCCACTTTCGTTAATTATTTAACCCAACAAAAGAAAAGGTTAGAGATTCTCTTAGTTCGGAGGTCAGGTTACGCCTTGGAAAGAGTTTCACGTCACCCAAGCCGCCTCGGGCAAAGTCGAGTCTCCCTTGTGTTAGTTAACGAAAGTGCATGTGTGTGTGTGTGCTTTTAAAAGGGGAGAAACTGACTGCTTAGCAAATCCAGTTAGCTATTTAACAGAAAGGGTTTATTTTGCAAACTTTTTGGTTAGAAAAGGAGAAAAATGGAAGATGCCCTCCCCGGCCAAAGTAGCCGTACGGATGGGGAGGGCTCTCCATGGCATTTTTACAGTTTATCAGAAAGACAGTCCAGTTTCAGTCAAAACAGAGGAGCTTTGCTGAAACTGGACTGGAATGCTGATTTCCAATTTATGATTAATAACAAAACCTTGAAGAGTTCATTCCTATGCACCTTGATCATCAAAGGAGCCCCAAAACAAATATTTGGGTGTGATCAAAGGCAATCATTGGAGCAATTTATGAAAAGTTGATGAACATGACATTCAAACCAAAATGACCATTTGGTGGATAAAGATTGCAACTTTACCACCAAAATGGACTTATTACACAAGATTAAACCTTTAGGGACACAAACATAACATAAAGATCAAATCTTTATGTCCCATATTTGGTGATCTATGGCTAGGTCATGGTTGGGATGATAAAGATTGAAACTTTATCCCCCAATCATGACTCTTATGGCCAAACAAGAATAACATCAACATGAAATGTAACAAACCATGATCATCCTAGGTTTTATCCCATAAATCACACACTAGGTGTGAAGGGAACCTTGAATCACCTCATGATTTGGATCATATACATATATAATCATAATATATATAGCTTGGAAAGGCCAAGACTTGTATAATATGTAGATATAGTGCTTGAGATGGACAAGACTTGCAAGAAATATAAAGTGCTTGAAATGGACAAGACTTTGCAAGAACAAGAAGAAGTAATACAAGATAAACATGTAATATTAACAAAGATAAAAAAGAGTTTGAGATGAAGAAGAAGATGGGGAGAAGGAGGCCTCACCTATTGTGGTTATGGCCTATCTTCTTCTCTAATCACTCAAAGGTGTATATCACTCACTTTCTGCTCTCAAACTGGCAGAGTTTCAACTCACAAACATTCCCCCCCCCCTGAAATGATCAGTATGGGGTTCAATTTATAGAGGCTGGGGGTGCCCAAACCAGCCGTACGGCTAGGGTCCTCATGTTCCCAAACCATCCGTACGACTCGACTTGGTGAGCTTCTGGATTTTTCTAAGTTTAATTCCAGTTCAGTCCTGGAATATCAGGTTTATCCTAGTAAGGTCCTGGACCATTGGTTCATCCCTAAATGGTACCATGAATTCCTCTAAAGTTGGTCAGTTTCAGATTGGGGTACTTACAATAGGCTGCATCCGAAGATCCGCCGTCGGTTTAACTCAAGAAGACTCGATCAAACATACCGTTCGAGACTTTATCACACCAAGACCTTATCATCTGCAACAACATCACCATCTCCCACGAGACGTCTCCCGAAGACCATACTACATTTTCAACATGGACCTTCCGACATTCGGGTATCAACCACAAAAAGGGACATCCATCTCCAAGCAAGAGAAAGAAGGATATCGCCTTCAAGAGTTCTTCCCAATAGTGCCATCCGCTCCCAACACAATGCTAAGCCGATTCCAAGAAAATTTGAGGCTTCACACCGAAAGGTCTCCACATCCCGCCATCTACAAACTTGATAAGCCCATGACATTTGGGGCTTAGCAATCTCTCAAAGCTTGGTATCAATGATCTTCTCTTGGGGCTTGCCCACGTCGACAACAAAAGACAGTTTTAAGAGTTGATTCATCTTGGGGCTTCATAAGCCACTCAAAGTTCAGCATTCGAGGGGCTTTACAATCAATAGTCCCTTTTGAAGCCCCATAATTAACAAATCTCTTGGGGCTAGGCATCAATTTCGTTGGACACCACGGCAACAACGACATAATTCAACAAGGCAATCTGGACTTCGATTGAACACGACTTGATCTTGGGTTGGCTTTACAAACACAAAATGGTTAAAATGGTTAACCCACAAACTAACTAAAAAAAAAAAAAACTTTTTTTTCTCATGCGTACATATTCTCTTCCTCTTAGTCTTAAAAAAAATAAAATTACAAAAGGATTTTTCTTTTTCTATGTGCAAAAGTTCGTGCTTTATTTTGCCTTGCTCCTAGCATTCTTCCCCAGCGTTCTCCACCATCCTTGAACTACGCTGGTCTGATTCCTTTCAAGGGATACGTAGGCAGCCTTTTGGCACGACCAACCCACCATCCAGAATACCATTTCGCCGACACTCCTTCAAAGGCAAGAACAATTCATCACCATCAACGTCATCATTCTCCATCCAAAGCATGGACATTCTTCATCAAAAGCATCAACATCCTTCACCAATCCATCCCCAATCAAGCGGCAATGGTAAGTGAAGGTATGAACATCATTCATCTCAAGCAATCTCCGCTTTCAAAAATCACTTCACACACAGAATCACTTTACTTCTCTCTCATACAAACTGCTTTCAAATCACATCACACCATAAGCACAAATTCCCTCATAACTGCCATTTCACACCCCATACATGTCACAAGCACATATACCTGCAAAGCACACACTTAACAGGTACCACCACAAGGTCAACAGCATCTACAACTCAAGGCACTTCATCCCCAGCAAAAATTGATCCGCCGTCAAACAATTACAGTTCAATGACAACAACTCAGTCCATGGCGAGCCGCAAAATCACCACCTTTCCATCAAGCAACACAACAACATCACATATAGGCAGACGGAGTCTCGGATCCCGCCATTAGCAAACGGATCTCGCCTCCAGCAAACGGATCCTGCCTCAGCAAATGGATCCCGCCTCAGCAAATGGATCCCGCATCAGCAAACGGATCCCGCCTTAGCAAACAGATCCCGCATCAGCAAATGGGTCCCGCCTTAGCAAACGGATCCAGCCTCCAGCAAACAGATCCCGCCTTAGCAAACGGGTCCCGCATCAACAAACGGATCCCGCCTCAGCAAACGGATCCCGCCTCAGCAAAACAGATCCCGCCTCAGCAAACGGATCCCGTGTCACGACCCGAAAACCCGTCTCTATGTTCTAATAATAAATATTTAATTATTTAGTTATGACTTAATTAATTATTTGAATTATTTATTTATTTGGATAATTATGTGTGCATTTTAGGTGTTATAATAATTTATGCCTAGCATTAAATTGGTTAATTGTGCTAGTGTAGAGAGTTGGGTCTTAATTGTTGGTGGGGAGTTATTTGTATTGGGTAGAGTAGGGGAGGGGCCCTAAGTGTAACATTTCAAATTATTATTCAACTACTCCCTCTCTTCTCCCTCATCCTCACCCCATTCCCAGCATACTCTCTCTCTCTCTCTCTCCTTGGCTATTTGGGTAAGTTTTTCTTCACTCCCTTCTCCCTTCAATCTAGCTATCTTCCCCTCATTATCTCTCATTTCTCATAATATGAAACATGTTTAGATCGTCGATAGGATCGTAGGGAGCTAAGAATATTTGAATTCCGTCATCTTTTATAAAGTTCAAGTAAGTTGCTTTTCCCCCATTTTTATGCTAAAGTGTTCATTTCATGTTTATATAATGCTTTAGTTGATACATTTGATGTTTGATTGAGTTTGGGATTTATTTGGAATTTATTTTGGTTTCTTGGTTTAAAATGGTGATTGTTATGAATCTTGGTTTGGGTTATATATGATGTTGATTAGGTCCCCTTTCAGCCTAGATGTCGTTTTGCTTCATTGTTGAACTTGTGGAAAGAGTTGATTTTGAGCATTTAGGAAATGGGTTAAATTTTGGTTTAAAATGGAAGAACCCAGCTGCTGAATCCCTCCCAGCCCGTCGACCAGGTGCCCGCCCGCGCTGAGCCAAGCACCCGCCTGCATGGCTTTTTCCTGCGGCCAGACCTTCTGGTCAAATAAGCGCCCGCCTGCCCCCTTGCAAGCGCCCGCCTGCCCCCCTGTTCTGGATATTTACCTTTTTGCTTGTTTAAAACTAAGTGGCTTCCCTAGTTTAAGTTTATTTACTCTAATTAACTTAAGTTAACATCGTGGAACACTTTATTAATTGGAATTGGTTCTTTTGTGAATAAAAATGTTATGGAATTTGATTAAGTATCGTTTTGGGAATGTGGGCCATCCTTGATGTGTTGTTTGGATTGGTTTACCTTTGTGGTGATTTATTTAGATTGGTTCCCTACTTTGGGATCATTAGTTGTTTATCGTGCTAGTATTTTATTACTTAGACTTTACTTAAAAGTCCAGCTGGTTATTTATGTATCGATTCAGGCAATGGATAATACTATAATGGCACAAGCCAAGTCCAGTATAGCATCGCCCATTGGTCCTTCTTTCCCCATCCAGATTGGCCTTAGATGGGATGAGCTAGCTCCTTTTGTGAGTATTCTAGCTAGACGTTTTGGAGCATGACTTTGTGGCATGGCTCCCGCCCTTTGTGGCACGTTACTTTGTTATTGGTTCCGGTACCGGGGGGTTTTCTCTTCATCTTTCATGCTGCTATGAAGATGTCGATTGTTGATTATTGAAGCTGCGCAGCGACCTTTATTTGGTTATACCAGTTGGGGAAACCTTGGCTAATATCCTTTGTTAATTGTTTATTTCCGCTGCTATCTGTTAAATGATAATTGATATGTGCTATGTGATTTATTATTGATTATTGCATCATAGCATGTCATGTAGTTGCATTAGTAACTTATTGAGATTTATGTCACCCCTTTCTTTATCTTTGTTTTTCCTTAACCCCCCCCAGGAGGAAAGGATTAGACTCGCTGATCACGAGGAGGACGTCGCGAGGGTTGAGCTTTTGGGCAAGTTTTTATTAGTGGGTTTACATTACATAAATGTGTAACCTTTTTGGGAATAGTGGTACCAAACTTGACGTCATTAGAATTTGTATATTTTATTATTTTTGGGTGTAAGCTTATGGATCTTACACTAGTTTTATAGTTTATGTTCAAGTTGGATTTCAAAACTTTGGTTATCATCTTTTGGTATAAAAGGAAATTTTATCTTCATTATTTTAGAGTTTATTGTTTAAGTCAACGTCCAGCTCGCGTACTCCGGGCCCGCGGGGTCGGGGTCGCGACAGTTGGTATCAGAGCTATGGTTTAGCTCTAAGTATAAGTCTAGGTGGACTAGTATGACCTAGGAGGGTAGTTGTGTTCAGAGTGAGTAACGGTTGATGTTTTATGCAGGTAATTGTTCCCAATGGCTAGAAGAAGAACGGGTGAAAGTTCTAGTGGGCTCAGAATCAGAATGATCTTCGGGAAGAGAACCGTGCTATGTTCCAAGGCATGTTTGAGGCGGCCATGAAGGAAATTCATGACCAAGGGCTAAGAGAGGAGCATGTGGCACCTCCGCAATACGGGTTGGAGCAATTTTTGAAATTAAAACCAAGGGAGTTCGATGGTGAGCCCGATGTGAAGAAGGCCGAGCTATGTATTGAGTCTATGGAGAAAAATTATGATGTGTTTGGGTGCACGGACGAGGATAGGGTCCGGTTTGCGGCTTATAAATTGGTTGGGGCCGCGGAACACTGGTGGAAGACACTCAAAGCTAGTTGGGATGCCACTCTTGTCCCTTATTCTTGGGAATTGTTCGTACGGAAGTTCAAGGAGCATTTCATCCCTCTAGTTGACCAGAACCGTAAGGAGATCGAGTTTCTAAGATTAGAGCAAGGCTTGTCAACGGTAGCGCAGTACTCGGCTAAGTTCATAGAATTAGCCCGGTATTATGACTATCTTGTGAGGACCGAAGAACAGAAAGCTATGAGATTCATCCGAGGTTTGAAGACTTCTATCCGGACTCAACTTATAGCACATAGGATTCAAACTTATCAGGATGCGGTGGATCAAGCCTACTTGATTGAGCAGATATGGAGGAACATAAGAAGAAGGTCGAGGTGACTAACACTAGCAAGCAGGGAGGGCAGAGCAAGCCACAAACCCGTTCAGATAACCGAGGTAATTTTTGAGGGACAATCTCAATTCTGAGGGCAACCAATCCCAAGGAACCCGGGCACTACTACCGGGAACCAAGGGAACCAAAATAGGAGACTCTGTTCATATTGCCAAAGGGAAGGACACTCGGAGGACCGGTGTTGGAAGAAGCAAGGGAAATGTATTAACTGTGGGCAGTTGGGGCATTTTGTGAAGGATTGCCCGAGATTCAGAGGTCAACCGACTGGGGTAGGAGCTGGTGCTCCACAGGGTCAGAAAAGAGATGCTGCGGGGAAGCCCAAGGTCCAAGGAAGGGTATTTGACATGAATCAACAACAAGCTACCGAGGATCCTTCTGTTATTGGAGGTATTGTTTCGGTGTCTAATGTGAGCGCTCGTGCGTTAGTAGATCCAGTATCATCACATTCTTACATATCTGTGCAATTTGCTTCTTTGCTAAATGCTGCATTTGAGTCTTTACCTTATGTGCTAGAGGTGTCGACCCCTATAGGAGAATGTTTGGTGACCGATAGAGTATTTCGTGCTTGTGATGTGCTTATATGTGGTCATGTCTTGTGTGCGGACTTGGTAGTCCTTCCGATTCAAGACATTGATGTTATTTTGGGTATGGATTGGTTTGAGCAAGTTTCATGCTTCTGTTGATTGTCGTAAGAAAGTTGTTACTTTTTCTATTCCTAATATGCCTAAATTTGTTTTTGAGGCTATGCCTTTGGGTAGGAATATTCGTATCATTTCTTATGTGAAAGCTAGGAGATTGTTGCATCGTGGTTGTGAGGGTACTTGGCTAGTGTGCTTGATACTAGGAAGAATCCCCTAGTTTGGAGAGTATTCGGGTAGTTAGAGAATTGCCCGATGTTTTCTCTTATGAATATGATATGCCTCC